>JAHWFP010031407.1:12746-69353 GCA_023313725.1 Lithobius niger
TCCTTTTTTCCATCCTTCCAACCTTCCTTCCTACTTTCCACCCATTCCTCCTTCCATCCATCCGTCCTTCCTTCTATCCATCCATCCATCTTACCTTCTTTCCTTCCATCCTCCCTTCGATCCATCCATCCTTCCTTCTATCTTTCCATCCATTCATCCATCCTTCCTTCTATCCTTCCTTCCTTTTTTCATCCTTCCCTTCATCCTTCCATCCATCATTTCTTCTTTCCTTCCATCCATTCTTCTATCGTTCATTCCATCCTACATTCCATCCATACGTCCTTCCTTCCATCCTTCCATTCATCATTTTTTTTCATTCCTTCATTCCTTCCTTACTTTTATCTTTCCTTCCATTCATCCATTCATCCTTCCATTCATCCATTCATCCTTCCATTCTCACATCCTTTCTTCCTCTTTTCCATTCTTTCATCCATTCTTAATTCGTTCCTGCCTTTCATCCATCCTTCCTTCCTTTTTTTATCCTTCCTTCCATCTTTCCATTAAATATTTCTTCCTTCCTTCCATTCTTCAGAAACACGAACGTTTGACCCCGTTTTAAAACCGAATATATTGTTTTGATTTTTCCATGCATCAATTCATCAATTCATTAGTTAATACAAAACCAATTTTAAGATGTATATGTGGTGTGTTGCAAAATACGTCCTCCGTGCATCCTTTTCCAGATCATCTCTCTTCGTTTGAGGAGGTTTTCATGAACAAATTATGACGTCATGAACAAACATCATGCGGGTAAAAAAAACTTAGACGTTAGTTTTTCAGGTTCTTTCACATATTTGAGGGTGATAATATCAAGTTACAGCGATGAAAATAAGCCTATTAAAAGCGAAATTTAATTATCTTTCGTTTGGTCCTACTCCCATCTTCGTAGGTGCCTTGGTTCCAGAGAAGTAGAGGTACAAACACGCACGCACGCACGCACATCGTATGATTTTAATTATGTAGATACGTTTTTATGGGCTGAAGAACAGTTTTTTAAGGTACTGATCGTCTTAACATCAAGCTTAATTGTCTTTAAAGTGCTAAAGCGTGAGCTGATTGCAACGCGTGGTATAACTATGCCCTTTTAATTACTTGTATCTGACTCGAATCTCAGGTTCCTTTATAAACATTGTTTGGGTAATTTTTTTGCATCCATGATGCTACATTTCAACGTGGTTTTGTGCAATACTGGCTAATTAAGACAAAGGTAAAATGCGCGTGCTTCCGCAATAATGCACAAACATTCATTTATAAAATCTCTTTTTCAGCTTCTCCAAAAAATCTATTAATATTTCAAGCATCTGCAAAATACCCAACCCAAAAAACAAACCCAAACTACCACCAAGATCCGCTAACAGTTGAACAATAGTGTAAGCAGGAATCTCTCGAATGGTTTCGATCCGATTGTCTGGTATTGTTGTACTCACAGTAATCTTGTTGTTTAACCCAAACATAACGTTACCTTCGTCATATTCTACGTGAGTCACAGTGTATAATATGGAATTACATTTCTTGGGACATACGCAATCTTTTAAATTAAAATTTGCTTCCAAATATAGTTGCATTGTTTTAGCAACCTTCTGTGCCTGCTCATCTGTGCATGATGGTAGATTGAAGTAGCCGTGCATGAAGCGTAACCTGAAAAAATAAAAATAAAAATTAGCCTAAAAGAAATAGAAGTGCTATGAGCAACACTCGGTTAGGTGCTTAACATATATTTAGAAACACAATAGCAGTTGAATAATAGCAGTTGAAAGAACAGAATATAAGAATTTAAAAGAACATGAAGAATGAGGGGGGGGATGAGGCTTAATGGCGCGTCGACAGCTTGGTCATTAGCGCCAACCTCAGTCACAGTGCAGTGGTCCGGGTTGCCACTGCACCACACATTACAGAGATATTATTCAAACCCCTAATCTAAATCTTGTCATACATCTGTACCTCCTGCAAAAATTGAAAAACACCGGACAGGAGGACAGACCATGGCTGGTTCGATTTTTACTGATAAGAATGACTTGTGAGCAATAATGCAAGCTCGTACTACGATCAGCAAGCATTAGCCCGGTATCATCCTCATGAGGCACATTGGGGGATTTCATTGGAGTTCTGTTGCCAGTTTGAGTTGTACTGCTTAGAATAACTTGTGCACAATTGACGCACATGAAGAACGACTTTTAATGTAAGACTCCAGATTGTAAACGTACTTACGTCTATAAAATAAACCACCAAATTTGCTAGTTTACGAGCTGTTCTATTTGTATTATGATTAGAATGCTGTTGAAAGGAACAAACTATCTAATTTGCAATAACAATCATAACAACTGATATTTTCGATATCTTAGACGCGAGTATTGTATATGATTTAATTTATTTATTTATTATTATTTACGCCATTTATGATATAACACTGACATAGCGTAACATTTCCAAATATTTTGATACGGTATCAGTCTACAGTTCGCACTGTATCGTGAGTATATATTTTGCTATATGAACTGACTTTGTTGGAGGGCAGCTTTCCTAACTATTTGTTCTAAGACAGAACACTGAACATTACAATTCAACTTCTTCATTAATTCCATTTTGTTTTACTTTTTTTATTAGAGTGACCGAAAGTTTTGTGTGTTTCCTTCGTTATGCTACCATTATGTGCACATATTCTCAGTCAGTGATGAAGTTAATTTACCATATAACAGTTTTAATGCATCTGTAGCACTTTTCAGTTCATGAAAACAGGAAATGGTCAGTCCTCAGTCTAGCCGGCTAAATTTTATTTCTATTGCCAAACGGAAATATTCTCTACCTGTATGTTATCATTCCATCTCAGAATGCGTCTTTCCCTAAATATTTTATGTTGTTTGTACAACTCTTCCATTGTTGTAGCCGTGCCTTAATTTCGTGAAGATGCACGGATGCAACAATGAAATCATTGTTGGACTAGAGTGCCGTGCAATCTTACTACCATGAAGACTGCACGCTACGGAACCCAAAGAAAATGCAAAGATAATTAACACTACCTGAGGCTACTGGCGAATCAGCAGCGTACGAAACACATTCACCTTCCACATTTAAAGGAATTTGAGACAGCAGCACATCCGTATTTGAATCATCAAACAAATTGTCGACTATGTTGGCCACTCCCATTGTATAGTCACAATGGAGTCTGCTTTCAGGAATTTGATACTGCACGTGACTCGCAACAATGGTCTCGTACAAATGTGTTAGACAACGTTGTTCGGCAACAATGCGGTAAGAAAGCCTCTATTGATCTCGTGTTGGCCTTCGGCACTCGATCGACTTCGGCTTTCTTACCGCATTGTTGCCGAACGCCGTTGTCTAACTGATAGATCCGACTAGCTCGCTAACTCAAGTGTGCATGCGCACCCCTCCTTACAAAGCTGTCGACGCGCCATTAAGCCTCATTCCCCCCCCCTCCTTACAAAAGAAGCGCGATGGACTGCCATCTTCTCTCTCAATGTTCCATGGTGGTGACTCAAGAGGGCAGATATGGTGGGTACAGGTAATAGTGTATTTCCGCTTAGGCAATATAAACAAAATTTATCCATTCGACTGAGGAGCCAACAGTTTCTTGTTTTTTATGCCATTCGAATATATCCATTACCTGTAAATTTGTAGCATTTGCAGAAAGACCTCGTCAACGCTGGCGGTCGGCAACTTCTCACTGGGCACCCTAGGGTTACAAGCTGGTTCCCCTGGAGTCACAGACTCCTAAGAACGAAAGGTTTTTTTTGGAGACGTTTTGACAAAAGAAGGACAGAGTCTGGAAGAAATCCATGAAAATTAAATGGCCAAAAGAAAATGTGGGAGAGTGGGGATACGTTCATGGGGGGGGGGGGGGAGTTCGTATTTTGGCCAAGGGTTGACCTAACAAATTGGAGAGCCGGACGTTGCCAGTTTCTTCGGAGTGATTAGTGAATGGTGCGCGTTGCTAGGGAGCAAGGCATTCTATGTTGGATGTGGCCTGCATCAGTGATGACTGGTAATTTCAGGATGTCATGGTGTATATGGTCTTGACATGTAGGGATTTATTGAGGCTCTCGATGTGGCTGAGTAGTGAGGATGAGCACTCTTGAATCTTTGGGGGTTGGTTAGTTTGAATTGCCAGCAAATATGGTCAGTGCGTGAAATTTATTCTTTGCTGTGAACCTGTCTTGAGTTGGAGAACCTGGTGTTGTCGTGTCAAGGTGCAACTCGGTTTGTGCAGAAGACATTAAGGGTAATCCTTCAAATCTGATCGGAGTGAGTTTCAAGCTCCAGGAAAAGAATCCACCTCACCAGTTAGTTTAAGATATCTGTGAAAGTGGGCGTTGGGAAGATGAACCTTTGAATTGATTGTGGCATGATTGTGGTGCCACAGCATGAGAGTGGCTAAAGAAAGCATTCATTGAAAAATCTGAGTGATACCGACGGTGTGCAACAATAGTGAAAGGAAGAATTGGACCAAAGATCAAGAGGCATGGACAGTCAATATTTTTCATTTGAGGATTGATCCCAATGATCTGGGTTTCCGATGTTTTTGTGATGGGTGAATGACAACTCCGTGGCAAGCCGCAAAGAAAGGGGGGGTGTTGAAGAGGTGGTGTGGAGAGTCCGATGAGGCATACGGCGAAGGTGTGAGGGATTGAAAGGAACAGTCCTCTGGAGTGTTGCTCGGTCTAGGCTTTTTGTTGCAAAGGAGTGTGCATCTACGTAGGGTCTTGCAATGCGAAGGGTCGTCACAGAAATCCCTAGTGTCTTGGCAGACTGGTGGGACCACAATGATGTCTTGAGCGAAAAGTTGCAGGCATCAAGAAAAAGTGATGATGAAGGTGATGCTATTGAAAAACTAAGGATGCCGACACAGAGAAAGTGACCCTGGTCGTGAGGGCAGGATGACTGTAAAAGTGGGGTTGAGGCAGACGGAGCCATGCGGGATGCTTCCGAGATCGAAGGGTTAATGCTTGTGTAGGATGAAAGAAAAGGCTGGCAGAAAAACAGTTGACGTAAAACTTGTATCATCGTTTTCCCGAAAGCTGTTATCAGAATAAGCGTGATTGAAAATAAATTTTTTTGCTGGAAATGTTGTGAATCAATTGATGAAAGATTAGAGAGCCGGTGATTGGTGTTGGGTGCATGAAAGGCGACTAACCTGATATCGGAGTGTGGAACTTGAGGTCGAGAGTAGCTAAAGATGACAGAACAGACTTTGTGTTGATGGTTATGGGAAGCAAAGGACGAGCAGAGGGTCTTCGGAATAACGGACTCCATGATGACGATGATGAGGACGGGAAGAAGGAGCTGATAGCCGACGAAATTCAGTAGAACTGACCCTATAGTGATGGTCACAAAGATGTGAGGAGGGGCAGAAGGCCGACGAAAGACGGCTGAGCCGATTCTATGATTACAACTATGTGGACAGAAAGGAGGAGCTGAAGGTCGACGAAATACGGCAGAATAGACTCCATGATGAAGGTCATGAGGTTGGGAATGTGGAGCAGAAGGCAGATGAAAGACCACAGAGTGGACTCCATGATGATGGCCATGAGGACAGGAAGGAGGGGCTGAAGGCCGACGAAAGATGGTAGAGCATACTCCATGATGACGGCTTTGCGGCGACAAATAGACCCTCGTCTGGACTTACAGTGTTCGAAAGGTGAGTGAATGGCCAGCTTGAACAACAGTAGATAGTGGGTGTTGAAGAACGGCATACTTGAGGTACCGGTTAATATTGTCACACTAACGTGAATGTGCTCTGACTTATCTGTGATAAAGCACGAAATGTTGAAAGGGCAGAGTGTACCAGTGCTCCTGGAAAAAGTGTAAGCCTAAGTTGAACTGAAGGGAAAACGAAATGCCTACGTGGCATGCGCGACCTTAGTTATTATGAACGCCTAACCCGCACGGGACTGGACCAACATGAATTGCGTCGCATTCGTTTCGACTTGATTCTCACATAAAAAATACTCTGTGGTTTGATTGATCTTCCCTTTTTCGAACCCGTATTGGGAGCTATGGTTATAAGGGGTCATAACTGGAAGCTCGCTTGCCAGCCTGCCTGTTAAGACTACCTGCCGCCTAATCTTTTTTTTCCGTACGTGTCGTAAGTGTTTGGAATGCCCTGAAGGCAACAACTGTAGACCAACCAACGGTGCAGGGATTTTGCCGTATGCTAAAACAGGAAAATCTTAACAAATTCCTGAAGCGTCAGTATTTACCATCGTAGTCTATGATTGTTTATAATGGTCTCTTTTCCTTTTCTCTTAGTTTGGCTCGGTATCAGCAGTTCACCACCCTTCCGTAGTCCTTCTACCTCTATGTGGAGAAATTATTTTATTTATTTATTTAAAGATCGGGTTGTGAATACGTTTCCTGCAGCGCAGAAATTCTTTGGTCTGGGGTTGACAACCCTGGTGGGCCCATGGTGATTCTATGCTGGTGTTGAAGTTGCTTGTGTTGTTGTGAATAGGGTAGTTTTTCTGGGTAGGACTGAAAGGAGCTTCCAATCTCAGTGTTGTTTGAGGACGAGAGGGTGGCATTTTGTGTAACGAAATACAGGAGAATTGATGCTAATGGACGGCTTTCGGGAGTTGATGGTGAACAGAGGTGTCCTTTTGCTGGGAAGAAGAAGAAGGCTAGACTGGACCTTGTGCACGTTAGGAAAAAGATCTATTTCTTTCAGCGTGAGTGGTCGTGGTGAGTTTTTGAACAAAGCTCAGTACGATCAAAGAAGGAAAGGAAAGATTGACTGGGAGGGTCGAGGGATTAGCCCACGAAAAAGGGTGTCTCTTTGAGATTCAATGCGGTCTTCTGAGTAGTGTTACACAGGAGAAGAAGAGTTGATTGATGGGGATGTGTAGTCCATTGGCATGACGGTGGCTTGATTCAGACGAAGCTTTTCACATGAAGTGTAGATTGAGGTGTTGAGTGCGTAGGTTTAAGAGGCGGCCGAAGGCCGGGATAAAGGATAGTGAGGGAATCAGTTGAGGGAACTTCGGCTTTCTTTGTGATTTGTACGGCTGTTCATGGGATTTCAGTCACGTAAGCTGAGACCAAATCCGGTTGACACGTCTCTGTTCCAAACCGGTTCTGAATCGGAGGAGGAAGTATTGTAAAGGAAACGGTCTGGGGGAATTTCTTCGACAGGCCAAAATTGTTGGTTGAGTGGAGTGAAGAAATACCAGAGCTGTGTTGAAGGGTGCTGAGTGCTGAAATGGTGTCCAATTCGATGTCGGTACCTAGGGTTGAAAGGGCAAGACCGGCGACGCATGGTAGGAGTTATCCCTTGATGATTGTCCGAGACAAAGTGAGATGTGCTGGCTGGGATTAACGATGCTTGTGTTTGAAATCACGGATAGCTCTGTCCATATTAGAGCGTGAACTTACTTGAACGAAAGAGGCTGATTCGTGGGAGATGAAGGAAGAGCCAAAGACGGGCTGCGAGAGCGGTGTGAGGAACGGGATTATATAGGTCGACCTTAGTCGTCTTAGTTTTTGACTTCTTAATGTCATGGCTTTATGAAGGGCAAATGATGATTTCATTAGCTGGCCCAAGGGATAGAGAGACAGAAGTAGTGAACAGTAGTTCAGCAAAGGATGGGGCGAACATGGCAACTCCAATTGAGAGAAGGAGCAGGGTGGAGATGCTTGAGGCGAAGGTGACGGAGTTACAACATCATCAGGGTCGATGGGTAGATGGATGGTCAGAGCAGGAGAGGTCTTTCCACACTAAGGGTATTTTGGTGTGCATTCGTGTCTTGCCATCAGAAGAGACTTCAGCTGGTGAAGGCAGCGAGACGTAAAGGATCTGGAAAACGCAGGATGAAGCAGCAAAAAATAAAGCATGTTTACACAACTTCCAACGCTGCGAAGGTCTTGAAAAACGAAGGATGAAGAAAAACAAAACATGAGCTACGATACTTCAGAAGAAGGACTGTGCAGTTGGTTCCCGGCAAAGAAGACCGTAGTCACAGCAACGAAGGATGAACGTCAGAAAACGATAAATGGTGGTTGTCGGTCAACTGGGTTTCAAATGGTGTCTGGGTGGCATCAGCAAAACGAAGGATAACGCATCCAGTAAACGAATGATCTTTGAAAAGCGAAGGATGATGCTGCCAGAATGGAGACTTCAAAGAAGGACTGCAGTCGGTGGACAACGGGGTCACAGATGGCGTCCGGGTGGCAAATGTGAAACGAATGTCAATGCAAACGAAGGATCTGTAAGAAAATAAAAAGGTTGAAAAAAGAAAAAAGATGCGGGAAAAAACGAAAGCGTGTCCGTTAGAGAGAACAAGGTGGCAGTCCGTTCTACCTCGGTGCTTTTATAAGGAGGAGTGCACAGGCGCACTTGGGTTACTGGGCTGGTCGGATCTAAACAACTTAAAATATCTAAGGAAAGACACAATCTGATAAAGAATGCAAAAATTTACAGGTTAATGGATATTTTCGAAAGACATATAGAACTGAAATTAGAAATTAGATACCATTTTTATCGACCCAAAAAAACTTACATTCGTTTTGCAAATAATTCTGCGGTAATTTGTTTCATCGGTCAAGGGCGATAATTACCACGATAGAATTAATTCCTTTTCGTAAAAGATTAATCTTAATATTTGGTATTTTATTTCTCCGGCTGTCCTTAGGTTACAAGAATACAATGACAAATAATGTATCGTATGCTACATGTGGTTCAGTTCATGTCGTTTGCCCTCTGATAATATGAGCTGGATTACTTTACTGCAGTAAATGTGACTTTTATGTCATGTAATATTTCCCT
The DNA here is from genome assembly GCA_023313725.1 of Lithobius niger. NCBI lineage: Eukaryota > Metazoa > Arthropoda > Chilopoda > Lithobiomorpha > Lithobiidae > Lithobius > Lithobius niger. Next base: position 21,520 of record JAHWFP010031407.1, read on the forward strand.
TCGTAGTTTTCCTTTGCCACTATAACCAGTTAACTTTACCTTTTTAATATTATTTCATTTTTTAAATTTTTTACCTAAATTTCGTGGAAAAAATTACTTACTCGGGCTACAGCAATTTGGTATCTTTATGCTTCCGACTTATGCTAACAGGTTTATCACAACATTAAATAACCAAGATGAAGCTACCTGCACAGTATTGTTGAACTTGAAAGTATCCGACGTTCGATACAGTTAGCAACACATCTGGAGACTGTTTCTCCTTCCTCGCAAGGTCGTCTTCTTGTGTTGCGAAGAATTTCCTAAGTTAATTGAAAAAGTGTACCTATGTAATGGCGTATATGACTTAAAGCTAACATTACACAAATTACGTGAGTGCGGCAAGCAGTAAGATTTAATTAAAAAAAAATTTTATGGCACACACTAAGCATGCATAACGTGAAAAAATTCAAAATATACTAGTATGAGAAGAAGAACGAAACTTAATTCACATCACAAGAAATTCAAATAAATTATAGAGGTAAAAATAATAATTTGCTCGTCGTTCAACAAAAAACAGCTGGAATAGTCCAGCCTCAAAACGCTTTGTTCTTCCCAAAAAAATTACCAAAGCCATTATTTAATGAAACATGCCAAAAAATGTAAATAAATATAAAAACAGTGAATTACAGCCCTAATTAACTACACAATTTAATATTTCTATGTACGTTATTACAAATCTGTGAAAACAAACTTGTACGAAGGTCTCTTATTACGTAGTACCACACTGGTATATACCGACAATTCTTGCATATTTACTGTTGACGTCATGCTCAATGTATAAAAAAAACCCTGACGTCACGCATTTATGTTATCTGTGGAGTCAACATGGCCGCCGTTCTCGAGCCGTTAAATCGGCTTAACCCTGGACTAACTAATGAATAGTATTATAAAACGTAAGCCCGACCGATCCGAACGTAAAAATTATATTTGAGTGCATTAAGCTAACCATATCCAAACAACAATATGACTGAACGGTTTTTTTATATTAAGCCAACGTGAAGCAATCGTTGGCTCAAACTTTTAACATAAAAGTACGCCTATCCTATGCACGACTGGGTCCTCCTGCACCAGCGGCCATAAGCGTTAACCATTGTCTAAACATCTACGCCAGCTATCTGTGGATGACTGTGGTTGTTGTTTGTTATTTACGATAAATGATTTCAAGCTATACGAATTTATTAACCATTTGTGTTATACACAGAAAACATAATTTTCTGATTTTTAAGCTTAAAAGAAACAATCAGAATTTTGAGTATATCGCTGCCCAATATTTTTATACCAAAAATGTGCGGTTATTTCAGTGACTTATTTCTCAACGTGTTAACTGCATAGCATTATTTTCTTTATTATTCTATTTTTTGAATAACGTTGTTAATTTGTAAACGCATCGTAACTATTCACCTGTTTGTCTTGTTTGCATAGCCCTAAGTGTAAGGGATTTTTTTTAAATCGCTGCAAAACATCAACATACGGTTTTACCAGTGCACAATTTTTTACAGGATTTAAAACGTAAAGTGTTCCAAGGCTTCACATAAGTATTTTTTACCTTTACGGCTGAACAGAAACAAAGGTGCTTATTTCTATTTCACATCTCCCCTCAACGCCACTACATTACCGAGGCAGACGGCAGATGACATTTTATTGTTTCATCATTCTGCCTTTTTCTTTGTTTGGTAGCAAATTAGTTTGACAGCCGGATTTATATAGCCAATCAGCCCCATTTTTTATTTGCTTTACACACCGTTTGGAAGGCTATGTGCCGTTAAAATTTAGTAGATTACAAAGGCCAAAAGAAATGTCTGTATCATCCATGCATCCCTCCGCATTTTTTGTACACCCCAATCCCTTATAAGTAAAGAGTTCTCTCGTTCATTTTCCCCTCCCCTATCATTAATTCGTTTTCCGTTCCTTTTTCTTTTAACTTTTTTCAGTTGTGCTTGCATGCTTCCCCCCCCCCACACACACACACACTAGGTTGTGCTATGAAAACTGAAAATTGGAAAAGTGGCGTAAATAAATATTTTCTCTGGGTGGGGGCAAATATTATGCTTCCTTTAATGCACCTGCCTAGTAAACGTATGACCACTTCATTTGTACTGTACGATTTTTGTTGTTATGTGTAATGTACGGCTTCATAAAAAAGTTAGAAAATAGCAAATAATAGATTTTCCAAGGATTTGTACGGCCCTTCAGTTATTTTTTAGGGTAGGGGGAACACTCGCCCCCTCCTCATTATTTGGTTAGTGGAAAAGTTCCGGGGAGGGGATTGCTAGGCATCCCTGTAAGAAAGGATAACATTAATTTTTTTTGTTCTAGTCGGTGAAAATGACCTTAATTCAATTAAGTCCCTTTCCTTTTTTTAAAATCCGTGCGTGCAGTTTTGTGACCGATCTGACAACAATACAGAATATGTAAAAACTGTTATTGTTGAGGTCACGTGTTGATTACACAAGGCGATCATGAAACTGGAAGTGCTGCAGTGACATCACTTGGTGGGAAAAACTTAGTGAGCTCGGGACTAACCAACCGTTCCTAACACCATCGTTCCACTCGACCTTGCATTGTACTTAACAATAAACCATAATATTTGTACAAATAAGGTTACACATCCCCAAAATGTATTTGTGACTTTTGAGATGGAACAAGATGAAACTGTGACGAGGGATTCCGGCTAAAACATCACCGCCGAAACATTGTGTGACAAAAACGTAGTGGACAAAACATCGCGGTGACAAAACATTGCACGTTAAAACATCGCATGGAAATTACATCACGGATACAACATCGCGAACAATTACATCGTGGACGAAACATATCATAAATAAAAAAAAAATGTTGAAGTTTAAAATTTTTAATAAGTTGAAAGTTAACTTTAGAAGGTGGAAGTTATAATCCTTTCCCTGCCCCTCCCTCCGTACTCAAAATGTTGTATTTAACAAAATAAAAAACACCAAGCGTAATTAAATACTACCTAAACACCTAGGTAAATACTAGCTAATACTACTGTTTAGGGATTGAATACGAGTGAAAACTGTCTAACTGAATACTGAAATTGAAGGAGGGCTAAAAAAGGAAATAGCAACTGATCACCAGTGAAACGACGTTACAGTCCAATTTCAAGTTCCACCGAAAGTTTGAGGACATTTCTTCCCAGTTGTGTTGACGTGTATGAAGGCAAAGTGACAGCAGATGGCGTTGGCGTACGTGTAACACTGAAGATGTAAGATTTCGTTTGTTACTGACTGTTACAGAGCCACTCGTGCCAAGGATGAACTCGCGTTTGTTGCTGTTTGTTACAGGGCTTCATTACATGAATGAAATTTAGGTTGAAGCGAGAATGGCATCACCTGACAGCTTACATTTTAATATTCCATGAGAGTAGCCTAGTGGTGCGACCGGCTGCCTGCCTAACACTTGCAGGAACCCACACGGCATGGGAAATAGTGACTCTTTAGAGGTTCTTCCAAAACGACCCACATGTGTACGAACCATACACACACTTCTGAGGACAGTTCGGTACCTTCAATGCACAGGAACCTCAACAGAACGTTCAAAAAGTGTCTGACGAGGGAGACGACGTCACCTTTCAACGTGACTGATAGCTCCATCCACGATCAGTCGATAATCCATCCAGAATGAGTCGGTAAACTGGGTCTCGCGTATGCTCACAATTTCGTAAAAATCAACCTCCTTCACGAGTTGCTGCGATGGTTCAATCCCACAATCCCTCAGCAAAGCCCTCATCGCGTTCAAGATGATGTCACTTCCGTTGAACGGACGTGTTTCCGTTGAACGGACATGGTTTGAACGAAAGGTGAAAAAAGTAAGTTTACATAATAGGAACATCCGCTGCGAAATAAATGTGTACAAGCAAGGATTAAAGTAGTTCGTTGGTCTCTAGCTCTATCGAGTGTATTGTGTTTTGACAGTACCAAACTGTGTGCAGCAGCGAACGTTTTTTTTTGCGCATGTGTAGCGTTTTGGAAGAAACTGATAGTATGCACGTCACGTTGGAGAGAGAGGGAGGTAAGGGGTGGCGGGGGGGGAGGGAGATTTGCATGCGAAGAGAAGTAGCACGCAATAGATTTAAGAATATGCAAAGGGGACAGAATGGCTGACTGGCACTCCCAAGATGCCATGCAAAAAGTTAACCACGCAGGGGAGAGATGAATGTGCGACGTAAGGTGGGGGGGGGGGGGGGGAGGGATAAACAGAGATGGAAAAATACATAAGCATGGGAACATAACGTCGTAATTCACCCGTCTTTAGACGTGCTGGCTTCTAGTATTTAAATACGCTTTGTGTTTTTATCTTGTTAAATACATTTTTGAATTGGGGAGGGGTAGAAAAAACAGCTTAATGGCATCGCTGATGGCTTAAGTTTTAATATTTAAATAAGCTTGGTGTTTTTATTTTATTAAAAATATTTTTAGGGGTGGAGGGGGAAGGAGTAGCAGAAAATGTCATCTCTGCTTATATTTTTACATTTAAATAAGTTTTTAAAACTTCCACCTTCTAAAGTTAACTTCCAGTTTTTTAAAACAGCAACAAATTATTAACAGCAACAATTTTTTTTTATTTGTGATGTTTCGTCCATGATGTTTCATTCGTGCTATGTTTCGTCCATGATGTTATTGTCCGCGATCTTGTATCCGTGATGTAATTTCCGGCGATGTTTTGTTCCCACGATGTTTTGTCCGCAATGTTTTTGTCACGTGATGTTTCGGCAGCGTTGTTTTAGCCGGATACTGTGACGAGATGATACAAGAGTAACATAATATAATATTCTTACAATAGAACTTAGAAAAAGCAGTATTTTCTCTCTAGACCAAATCATTGCAGCCAACAATTCAGATTAAACAGTAATTCTGTGTCATTTTAACAAAATCATTTACCTGTGCAACTGTTAGTGTAAAATGAGCATGCTTGTAAAACATGAAGCTATCCATCGTGATTAAATATTTCATCTGTAGGAGGTCATCAATGGATTTCCATGCATTTATCTGATAAAATAGCGAAAATATATCGCTGGTAAATTGCAAATTTCGACATTGACATACACTCATATGCTGACTTCATCTGTGATACAGATTAAAAGCAAATAGGTTATATTTGTTGAAGTATTAAACAATTATGGTATTGTCAGCCTCCGGCCGTTATCAACAAACTTTCCAACTTAAACTGTGCACAAATTGTGATATTAATGAACAGCTATAATGACAAAGATTGACATTAAAAAATAACCCATCACTTTTATTCCAGAATAAAAAAAAACATTAAGTTCCTATAACAGTGTAACAGTGACAAATGTTGGCACAGGTACTACTTTGTACTTATACCAGGATTATGTACACGATAAACCAAATAACATAATGTACAAGTGAACACCTTTTTCATCTTTGATTCTTCACTTTCGCTAAATTGGTTACTCTTTTAACAATTCTTTTTAGTGACGTTTCCATTCAACCCCTAAAGTAGTGTATAAAGATAGCCGAAATGAAATGAAAACATAAGAAACAAGACTAGCTGTTAAACCATAAAAATTAGGAGGTATTGTTGATGTGTTGCAGTCCAGGAGTATCGTGTGTGACATATCGACTGTTTGGCATGTAAACTTTTATTCATGTAAAACGACCAAATTAATTGTAAGGTGTAAAACTGGGTTTTAACCCGTCAACGAAAATTTTATACAGTCGTGGCTGCCTTCGAAATACTAACTCAGCTATGTGCGACACTGCTTCCTCGAAATAATTTGACTGGAATTACCTAGCTGAATTTTTAGCGTTCACACATATCTTTATGTGCTAAAACTACTCAAAACTTTACTTCTTTTTATGGCACACATCCTAAAATATAAAGCTTCTTTTAAAACATTATTTTATTCGTAATAATGCTTCGTTATAATGCTGTTGTCATTAAAGTGAAGACGCACCTATTTGTACCGCCACGAAACTGTTTGAACTGTTTCCTAGCTGAATTTGTACGATGCATACCTCTTTTTATTGCGCACACTTTTATTTTGCAGTGCATACCAATACTTACCGTGCACGCCTTTTATCATAATGGGCAAACCTATCACTTCAGCTTGCATTTATTTTTATTCCGTAATAATGAGGTGGTCATTAAACTGAATTATATACAATCCAGTTACTCGATGTTTCATCTTATTGTAACGAATAGATACGTCTTTGAAGCTTGCTTTCTTCGAGGGCTTTCATTACATTCAGAGTGGAGTGACATTAGTTACGGGTTGAATCATTGTGTGAATTTGACTGTATTTTAAAATAGTGCTATGTAAAACACATTTACTTACTTTCGCTAAAATCTAGCATTTTACTAAAAGGAAACGTCTTGATGGGATACTGCGTAATCATCATCCGTTCAGGACTGTCGTCACAGACATTTTTCATGTGTTATCTGTAGGCAGCATTTCGGCTGCTTTTTACTGATGCGTCAAAGTCACAAGTTAGCGTGGTATGTCCTTGTGTATATGACGGAATGATTCTACCCCATCACTTTCCATGAGGCTGTTCTGTGTTTTTGCAGAACTTCTGGCTATTGGTCTGGCAGTTAATTGGATCCTTGATCTTCTCGACATGCAATTTATCATCTTTAGTAATTCCATGTGTGCCCTGGAGTCCATGGCGACATACATCCCCCTGAACCCCTTGGCACAGCGAATCCAAACTCTGCTTTCCTGGTCGCATAGTCAGTGGAACACAGGAGTTGTTGTTGGATCCTGAATCATCTCGGCATAGCTGGGCATGACTACACTAATGCTACAGTGAAAGGGGCTTTTCTATTCCTTTCGATAGGTATCTCTGGCTTGTTCTCTTGGACGCCTTTCCCACTCTGCGTCTGAGGTTGCTCACTGATTGGCAAGCCTTGTGGGACAAAAAGGCTTGTCACCACAGTCACTGGGAAGCGGTGGTGATAGCCCTGTTGCATATTGGTCAAAACAACCTTACTCACTGCTTCCCTCCCGAATGTCATTGATGTCACTGGCCACTCACGTCGATCGCATTCGGGTTGATTGTCACCATCTTGTCACCGTTTCACCTTCCTCAAAACATAACATGTTAACTGGTTAATGGTTTTGTCCTCCTGTTAAGGGTTTTTAAATTTTGCGATAAGATCTAGATTTGGGGTTTGGTTAACATTTCTGAAATATGTGGCCCGGTGGCATTCTGGACTAGGCACTGTGACTGAGGTTGGTGCTAATGACCTTGATGTCGATGTGCCATCAAGCATCAATCGCCTATTTTTCCGACGCACATTTTTTTGTGTGTAAAATTAAAAAAAAGTTGTCTTTGTGTTATCCATTGTAATTAAAATCGATGCAAACATCAAACTTTAAAATGAAAATTCGTTTTGCCTATACCCAGAAATATTTAACAAATCATTTCAGTTCAAGAGAAACCGTGCCTTTTATTTATGAGATTTCACCCCACTAGCTCAACCACTACGTTAAAATACACTTCAATATTAATTACGAAAACTGGCTGGTGTATAAATATGATCACAATAACACGATTTTACCACGCGACCGTATTTTTCATTGACTCCCTAATTGATATGTTATAGAAAACGTTATTTGCCAGTTATGGATGCAGTAATGACCGGTGGAGTATACTCGGATTTTGTTCTGCACTGAACGTTTTTATTGGGTGTTTAAATGTTGAGGGCCTCTGTTCAATTACGGTAAACAAATTCAGTATCGGTTCAGGTAATATTATCTGCTCCTAGTCTGAAATCAACCTTATCCTTTTAAATATTAGTTTCAAACCACTTACCACGTACGTACTAAGGTGGTCGTTATAAATAAGCTCAGCAGTAAGTGAAGTAGAAGAGCTTCTAAATTCTACATTTACGGCTGAAAAAATAAGTTCGAATGAGAAAACTCATGAATTTATACCATAAGCATAGAAGCATAACCATGGGCAGCATAGGAACCTCTAACATTCATCCTAAGAAGAGCATACAATGAAACGAAATATCATATAGTAAGAGGTGAAATTCCAGCCCCACTGAGAGTTTCCCACACGTTCAATTTAAGTTTTACAAACCAGTGCAGTATCCTTATATTATAGAGGAACACTCATTAGCCCATGCCTGAATATGTTTATGTTCGGGAAGTCAACGATGTTAGACGGACGAATTATCCAAATTTCCCCTGTCTGTAAAACAAAGAAATGCTGGTGGTAAATCTAATTGAAGTGTTAATATGTTTTTTTATGATTGGTTCTCGATCCGGTAACAGTTCGCCCCAGATCACTTTCATAGCGCCTTAATATCTCCGTTGCACTCCGATGAAACGTAAGTGTATAAAGGTTGCTTACTGAACTATATTATTTCTAGTGTACGATTTTCTCTGTTGACTAATTTCCAATTTTCCTTAATATTATTTCCAGCGACTTATGTCTATTTATTAATGACTTAGTAACTCAAACAGAAAGAGTGTACACGCTTACGCTTCTAGCAGGTTGTCTTACTTGGAAGCGCTGCCGTGTTATCAAACCGGAAAAAAATGTCAACCTGGAGCAAAGTAGGAAACCCACACCCCCACTGTCATTGGATCATCACATGGGTCTTTATAGGACGATCTCGGACAGCTGTTCCTTAAAATCCGGGTAGTAAGGGTTTAATGCTTAGCAGCGTCTTACTGGCCAAATTTGACACCTAGACCCTAACAGTCGAAGCTCGTCCGTGTTCATTACAGGTTTTGACTTTTAGCTCCTTACTTTTACCTTTTAACGATACGTTTTTGTTTATTATAAATTTTTAACTCTATGGCCATAGCTTTGGAAAGTTTTTATTGACCAGCCTAGGTATCAGCGGAGACCAGTTGACCTTTGCAATCACTGCAAGAAATTGCTTTTATTATTATTATTATTACGTTTATTACCTTTATTAAGATTGACAATTGGTTTTGGCCAAGCTTTAAACTACATTGCATTATTTTTTCGAGAAACACTGGCTATGGTACCCGGCTTTTCCCCTCACTTGTCCATCACGTATGGCAATACCATCGGGGACTATTGTGTCCCTGTAGGTCTATAACCTTGGTGGTAAGGCATTCGTGACCCCAACCCATTACAACCCTTCCTCTGCACCCGAGTCGTCGTCTTTGTTTTAAACTATTTAACTTTTGTAATTAAAAAAAATAGGAAAATCTGTTCTTTTTTCCTTTTTTTTTCAAGTTTTAACACCGAATAGCATTCAGTGACCACCAGGTCCTTGCCAGTCCGGTTGCATTTGCAACAAAACTATATTATTATTATTTTTATTTATTTATTTCGGAAGAGAAAACTGTGTTCATGCAAGTTAAAACACCGCACATGGTAATTCGTCATAAAAAAGAAATCTTTCTAAAAACATTAAATGACTGAAAACCACTAAATGAGGTCAAAACTGCAAAATATCTAGGTTTAACTATTGATCAAAATTATAAATTTAAAGAACATATTGAGCTACTTATTAGTAAAATTAGAAGCACTCTAACAAAACTGTATCAGCTAAGACCAATAGTAACTAATAAAAAAAATTCTCTATTGCACATGGATTGAGTCTCATCTGAGATACGGGATAGAAATTTAAGGTTTTGCACCAGATTATTTAATTAAAAGATTACAAAGCATTCAAAATACGGTTATTGAAATTCTATTTAAAAACAATGATCATATTACAACTAACGAAATTTGTCAGGTAAATGGTATTTTGGATGTTTTAAAGCTAAGAAACTTTGTAATATTAATACAACATTACTTTTCCATTTTTAATTCACTTGACAAAAAGGTTTTATCAATCGATTAAATACTTTACAACTGAAACTACCATTTTTTAGGAATTATTATGGAAAACGAAATAACAATTATATTTTGCCATCAATTATTTATGCATTACCAAAGAATCTTTTTTATTGATAAGTATTTAACTTCAAAGATACAACTAAAACAATGGATAATTTCGCAATGAACTTGTTTAACTTCTAATGAAAAATGTTATTTATTTTGTTGATGTTCTTACGTTAAAAATTGTATTACTGTATCCATCCACTAAGTCTGTTGATGTATTCTGTGTAGCTAATCAACTTAATTGTACCATGTAATTATTTTTTGTTGTTGATTGCACCATGGTTTTGTAATTTACTTGTACCACAAAAACAACTGCATTTATTGTAGTTCTTGTGGTCCTAGCTTAACACAATAAATAAAAAATAAAATAGAAAATGAATAAATAATTATTATTATTATTAATATTATATCTTATAACATAATTTTACTGTAGTAATTTCAGGCGAATTATTTTGTTAAACTGTAAAACTAAGAAAAACTAACATTTCCATAATTTAAAAAAAATGTTAGCTATATTGAGAACCCAACTTTAAAAAAATTGGATTGGTTGTAAGTATGGGGCATAAGCTGGCAATATTTTTTTACAACACTCATGTGAATAATTAAGGAAAACTGCCTTTAAAATTTAATTGGCACGAATGTGATAAATTAAAATCTTCTCACCATTAATTTGATTTAACGGATTTGGGTGTTTTCTTATGTTATAGATAAACTTGGTTTTAAAATTCGTATCCTTAATTGGAAGGTAAGTAATAAGCTGTTTACTTCAGTACCATACTATGACCAACTATGTTAGAAAGTAAAAGTACTTAAAGTGTACAAATAAATATAAAAAATCCTGCTCTTTACTGGCTTTTACTTTATAACATGCTAACAGGTTCTTTTTATTTGTATTTATGACCAACAAAATAGAACAACTTTATTTTATCGTTTTACTGACCAATAGCAACATAAATATACAGGTAATAGTTTTTTTAATGCATAATAGTTTTATATCACTTTCTTCAATTTATTTCATATTCTTTTGAAGTGTGAATGGTATTTTGTTTTTGTGTTTTACAATTTATTCGTTTTTGTATTTTTGTAGAATTATGCTTTTATATATTCATAATATTTTTAATGTTGTGAAAATATCTTTTGCTATAATCTAATTTTTCACAGTTCACAGCAAAAGATAAAAGAGGCATGCAATTTTTAAAATTCCTATTTTAATCAAATTCGCGTTAAGTAATGGAGAATATATATTTATTTTGCATGAATATCTGACATTGTCCTCTTTTCAGTGGTTGTTGAATATTTGCGGAGACGATTTCAATTATCACAATCACACCACTTAACATAATTATTAAAGGTCATTTTCAATCGAGTTAGAAAACAACAAATTGCCACCATTTGCCCAATACCTACAGTCAATCCATAAATCTGGAGGAATATCATGTTAGAATCAAGATATGCATGTGTGTATTGCTATGACGCAGCAATGTCAGAATTGCTTTGAAGCAAGGACATATACTAACTAAATTCATACTGTACATGCATTCAGTATTATTTTTAATCGTGTTGGCTTCACGCAACGTACTTGAGTTTATAATAAGGCATTCACTGAATGGAGAAGACATATTCGAAACATGAAAATTGCTGTTTGGGACCTAAAAAGAAAACACGAAGTAGAACAATTTGAAAATAACACTAATAAGTTATTCTGAATGTAAGTTACGTGATGAAAGTAAACAATATTTGTGAAAAATAATGGCACTATATAAAAAAACCATGTGCAGCAGCAGTATAGTAGGAGATAATACTACATTTATGATCAAAACAATTCTTCCTCGTCGTCGGCAATAATGACTGATGAGCCATAACTAATGGACCACAACATCAACGAGATTCAATGATGACAACGAGCAATGTCCATTCGTCAGCGATAACAACTATAAGACGATGATGACTACCGAAGCGACAGCAATGAGTAATGACCAGGTCGAACACGATGATGCGGATGTAGACTACAACCGATCAACCAAAGTGACAATTGATAACTAAGACGACTTTTTGCAATTCACGATGATGGCAGACTGCAATGGAGTATGAAGACCGTGAAGATATTCGTGACAACTCAATGACTGACGAGTGACCAATGATTACGATGATGAGTACCAATGAAGAAAACAACGTGCGATGACATAGTCGGTCTATGATGACTATCGTCTACACTGATTGTGACATTAACAGAGAATGGTAATAACATTGGGCTATGAAGATTATTGGCTACGACCGATAGCTGATGACTGTGAGCAACGATTGACTCCTATGAAACCAATGACGAGGAAAACCGACAACAACAACCACGATTGACGAAGACCGACAACAACTAGCTACGATGGCCAATTATGATCTTTAAGTGAAAATAACAACAACGACCTACAACGAAGATAATTTACGAAAAGGACAATCAGTGGCCACAAGATGTAATAATGACAACGTCGGGACAAGAGGAACACAGGGGCTCGTTGACAGATGCCAGTTTACTGACAGAATGAAAAAAAATAAGCTACACGCAATAACGATAAAAGGAAAACATGGGCCAGTAAAAAATTGTTATGCTGCACAGGTCTATCACCCATAGCTCTTAATATTTCTACCCGCTGTTGTTCAGTGCTGACATGTTTCTCCTGACCACTTCAATCCGTTAAAGGACACAACAATGGTCTGCCTCCTACGAGTCTTCCAGAACAAAAAACGCAACAAAATATTTTGCGTGGCGCAAATTTTTTTTTATCAAAACCGGCTGTCCCATATATGGCCATATTTTAACATCTAGTTCCGTAAACGATGATATTTTAGTAAATTCGTTCTCTGATCGTGCTTTTTCTTAACTGTATCGTCTCTTCAAAGCCTACAGGATATAATGGCCTAATATTTTGTCTTGTACAAACTGACGAGTTGTGGTATAACGAAATACTTGAAACACAGCCAAAACATGAGCAATCAACTAAATGCAGCTGGCCTGTTTTTTCTGTCAGAAGTAATAGTTATAGCAATAATGATCCGCTGATAAGTGGTTTTTGGACTACTTTTTCTTTGACAGATTCCAAGGACTGAAAGCTCGTCTAAAGCTGTACGCCAAGGATGTTTATTTCAGTCCAAGAAATCTGTCAAAAGAAATAGTGGGCCAAAAACCACTTATCAGCGGACCATGTGGCAATAGTATGTCTATAAGTTTCTTATGACGATACTTTTCGTTCATCACTTAGCACTTTTAGATCAGCTCTAATTTTTCATTTCACGGCGGTTTTATAACAATGTGTCTTCTCAAGAGATGCACGTTGGCACTCCGTGCGTGTTCATTGTTGTCAGCTTCTTCATTGTTGTGGATTCCAAACAGCGTTTATCACAATTGCAGACATGTTTTGACTGGTATATCTGGAAATTTCGAGTCTTTTCTCTGACGAGGACGATGAATGGCTTAGCCAGGTGAGCCTGTGTGGCAAAGAGGCTCACGAAGTCAAGCCTCAAGTAAGTAAGAGATTTATACAAGTGACTTCTGATGAACTGTGTCAGCTTCAAAATTCAAGGCAGTGCATTAATTCGAAACGTTCAGCATATAATGTTTATAGGGCATCGGCAAATGAACGTAATCCGTTCTCGTCCTGATGAAGAGCAAGTCCAGTGGACATTTTATTGACTAGACTGGCTCTTTTAAATTATTGGTTGTGCTATTTTGCAGCTGAAGATAGACGAGTCGATAGCAAACCATAGCCTCCAAATTGGTTGTACGGTATTTGTTGTAGCATGATGCCTTACCAGAGGTTAGATTGTGATAGAAATGATTGTAATATGTTGGATCCTGCAAATGAGGATATTAAGTCGTTCCACAATATCCTAGATGCAAAAATGAAGTCACTAACATGTGATAGCGTTGGAACGGTACATAAACAAGCCCTCCCTTTTTATGAAACAGAAGAAGAAGTTTTGACTGTAATAGTAGCTTGAGATTTAGCTTTTATGTATTCTTTGTTAAATGCAAGATGTTTGCTATGCGAGAAAGAGACGAGAAGTCAATTTTGATGGTGGAACAGTATTCCTTCGGGAAAGATGAAGTTGAGTATTTGTTAAATTTACCGGACGTAGTAAAAAAATCAAGGAGGCCTGCATCACCGCAAAAGTTGCATTCAAAAAAGTTAAACAATATTATGTTCAAGGAAGTAACACTAATTTTGAGAAACTACTTGGATTTGGTGCCTAAGAATGGAGCCTAATGGTGGTCATTAGTATCTAAGAGTGGAAAACTTCGATTTTCTGCTCAAAACGTTAGGCAGAATATCTTGTCTACATACCTAGGTCAAATTTGTGACATTAGAGGTGTAGCTAAAGACACAAATCATTCGAGTAACGTCACTGCAGCAACCCGTTTGTTTGAAAAAATGTATATGAGCACCTCAATATGGAACGTGCTGGCCACAATAGCGTTGAAGGGGTACGTGTTTTACAAACGACCGGGTGATCTGCTTCTAAAGAACGTGTCTGATTTGTTGGAACCAAGTAAACTGATAAAAAATGATGAAGAAGCTTATTCTACTGGAATTGGATTAGAAGTCAAGACAACTGCAGGGCAACAATTTAAGGTGGAATAAACTCGAGTTGACCATGGTGATGAACCTATTTCCGGACGTGATATGTTGGAATACAAACCATAGAAATTTTACTTAAAGATATGAGTGAAGTTGAACTGAAATTTGACTACTGAAAAAAACAGTACTTTAGTAAATGATTTCAGAATTTTAATAAATTGTACATAAATAAGTACGAGCTCTCAACTAACGAACGTCTTTCTTTTTTTTTTCGTCAATACTGTTAGCAACATACTGTTGTGTGTTTCAGCTAAAGCGTTTAAAAATGTTTTTAGGTGTGTCAAAAAGTGTTTATTTTAAAATAGTTGTTTGAACCAGGTAGAAAACATTTAAAAGTGGGCAGGATAACAGGGCCGGTACACTTACCCTGTTCATTTATCCGGCCTACTTTTGAGGAATGTGTTAGCAAAGAAAGCATTGTTCCAACTGGGCTGATACAGGATATAACAGCCGACTTTACATCAATGAAAAAGGAAAAAGTATGGGCAAAACAATAGTTGATTGATGAAAAGACAATGACAATGATTGCGCCAGGTAGTAGGCAGCGCGTTTGAATCGGTGCTAACGTCTTCATTCCGTATAAGCGTGACAACCACTGACAGTGGATATTTCGTATTTTTGTTTAGTTGTAAGTAGTTTGTTCTCACATGAACAATTAGGTTGTCCACAAAACAATAAATTGAACCTTTAACAAATGTGGACAGTAAAGTGTTGATGAGTTAAGAAACAGCACGTTCAGATTACAAAACTCGGTAAAATAACTTCGTTAGCATTCCCGAGATGGAAATCTAGTTGTTCATGGGACAGCCAATTTTTGTAAAAAAAAATGCTCCCGGTTAAAAAATATTTTGTCTTGTTTTTAATAAAACTAGAGTCATCCTAGGCAGAACATATTTGTGTCATATGATAGCATACAGATGCATACTATTACCTTTTCCTGTTGGGATTAAATTCAGACTGCCTGAGTGGGACTTCAACCCTTGAAGGTACTAACTGTCTCGATCACGAGGTATTGTTTGTCCTGTACAAGGAGCCAATTCTCTCTCACTAATTTCGATGGGACATTACAGTCAATCTACATAAATTAACTGGTGGCATCGGTAATTTCCTGTGACTTGTACAAACTGCAAATTTTATAAACGAACAGTGATTCTATTAGATCAGAATTGGGATTAGTCCTAAGGAGTCCTCAAAATTAATGTAATCATTAGTTGTTATCATCCGTCAGTATCGTCATTGGTAACTGTCATTATAGACTGCCATCCTAATCGTTGGTTATCCTCGTCATCGACTGACATTTTCGTTGAGCGTTGTCGTCATTGTTGCCAATTGGCTGTCACTCAGTGTCTACGTAGGTAGTCCTTGTCGTCGATGGTCATCATCGTCGATCGGTGATAGTCGGATGTTATCTTTGTCTATTGTCCTTGTAATTTGTCTTTGTCATTGCTGATTACCCTAATTGTTGATTACTCAATAATAATTGGATACCTTCATCTTTGATTGCCCTCCGGGTTGATCTGCTCATTTTCATCATCAATGATCGGTTGTAGTCGGTAATCATCATGGTCAGACATCATCAATACTCGTTGTGTTTGTTGTTGGCCATTGTCATCATCGATGATGAAAATCCTCGTTGTCCACTGTTGATAGAAGTCTTGATAGGACATCTGCCTCTATGAAAGTCCTTCTTGTTTAATATAGTCAGGAGCCTTAGTCGATCAGTCGCAGTTGATTGTCATCAATGTTTGTTGTCATCATCGTCGTGTGTTGGGGTTGTTGTTGGTCGCCCTTGCCTTTGTTTGGCCTCGTCTTTCGTAATCCACTCATCATCGTCGATTGGCCATTGATCATTGCTCTTACACCCCTACTGACATGCTCAAATCCAGCAGGAGAGAACGTTGCCTTTTTTTGTATAAAACATTGTTTTAAAAGTATGCAAGTGTACATTTTACCATTTTATTGTTTTGCAACAAGGTCTTTAGAACCAAGATTTTATAACCCTTTGTTAAATACATTACTGGTAATTCTGCTGTTGCACAGGGTTTTTTCAACTAGACACCGTAATTCAAACATTAAATCAGCATGATCCACTTTATTGAGGATTGGTAAAATTTTACAAATACATGTATTCGGACTAAGGCTAATAATTTATTAATACAATAGATATTTACATTTTTTCGTGGTGTGTAAACTAGAAAATTGACCACTATTTTGAGAAAATTTATTTTGTAATGTTCTTCACATTACAGTACTATTATTTTTGCCTTTTGGTTTGCAGACACTCGCCATTACTTCTTATCATTTTGGGGTCATAGGTGAAGGGTACCCCCACATTTTTCATATTTTTTAGGCCATTGGTACGAAGACTTTTTGCTACCGTTTTTTATCGTTATTGCAATCATTGGTATAACTTTCTTCGTGTTGGGAGTCACTGGTCTGAAGGATATTGCAACTTTGTCATCGTTATCAGGCCATTGCCATAAAAATTCCCTATACCTTTTTTACGAATAATTTCCTCAGTGGCGCATTCATGGCAAAATTATTGCTTTTAGATTCTAAGAATGGTGAATTACCAGTATGACCATTTCAACTTTAAATTGAAATTTTCAGATAAATTTTAAAACTCCTTGCCCCTAACTTATTATATCTCTTGAAAATCCCCAAGTTTTTCTCCAAATATTTTCAGAGGTATTCGGTATTTCTTGTTTAACAACTTGCTACTAATTAGGTCTACTTGGGCGAGGGTTAGTTTTCCTTAGCGATCTTCGCCCTTTCATTGGAAAAGCATGAACTTTCAATGTACTAATGCAGCTGAAAAACAATACATTTCACCATATTTTATTTTCTTCAATTTTGGCCTCTTGTATATTTTCTATTAAGTTTTTAGTATTCTCATCACGAGCACCGAGTCCAAGCCTGGTTTTGTTGTATTAAGATTACTTTAATGTTATTTCAAAAGTCTAAGATTAATAATCTGGGTCCTGGACTTTCCACTGAGCCTTATGGGAATCTTTGCTTTTGTTCAAGATCCCCGTACTTACTTTTTTTAGACAGAAGGAATTATACAGAACCTTAAAAATGTTAAACCTAACTACAACATTACTTTACCGAATGTTCATCATGTTTATGAACACTCAAGTCTCACATAACAAACATTTTATTCTTGTTCACTCATTGGTCAAAAAAGACAAGATTGATACTCTAAATTTGAGCTCTGCTACCACTTTTGGGAATTAATGTAATTAAATGGAATTGAGTAGGCTATATATAGGAAACGGTGCATAAAATATATTTCGTCATACCTCATGGGAAAGATAGTCAATGCTTCTGATTTTGTGATACCATGGATCATTCCATTTCCCATTCAGCAAGCAAACAATAAACCCAGGAAAGGTTATTGTGCTGTTTTGCATGTAATACTTAACAATGTTAGATTGGTCACTAATGAATAAGTCAATTAGTTGAACGCCTTGGTAGATGCAGCTCATTAGTAGTAATGAAGACATGAGAAACAAAAACCATCTTGTTGGAAGGAAACAGCTTTTGTGCCTTAACTTTACCATCTGTGATGTGAATGACGTTTGTCTCCTTCTTGTTGTATAACGTAGTACCGGTCTGTCTATATGGTTTATAATAGATATTCCTTGCTGGTTGTGTGCCTGTGCTTCTGACACTTTTATGATTTTTTGGCGCTTTTTAACAAATGACAACAGTGTAGTAATTATTTTAATTATTACTTCAATGAACTGCAATAAGGAGAAACCAGAAATCAAACCCAAAGCACCTCCGATATCGGAAAACAGGCCTGATAAACTGTACGCAGCTTCTTCTTGTATAACAAGCACCTGGTTATTCCATATCTTGATGCGAAATATTAATCGAGGATGTGCTGTGGCTCTTTGTGCACGTGACACTTGCATGGTTCGAGTGTAGAGTGAGTATTTACATGGTCGTCGACAGTGGCATTCTTCCAAATCAAGTAAACCAACAATTTTTATTGTGGCATTAACTATGCTTGACAATTCATTTGCTGTGGAACAATCTGGCATCTTTGTGGAACGAAGCATGTAGGGTAATCTGAAATTATTAAAACTTTACTAAAGTTCTGCTGTGATTTTTATTCGGAGCTTGAGACTAAGCTTAGTGTGAAAACTTAATGGCTGTCAACTCTCCCCATCACTAACCAAGCGTAACAAGGAAGGAACATACTATCTTCTTTCCCTTCAAACAAATAAAAGAACCGGCCCGCATCGACAGGTTTGGGATGGGTCACTGGGGACCCTGAGAAAAATTAATTATGCTTATTTGTTGGAATGTTCGCGAGAAAATTTAAAGCATCAGGGGATTGTTGCTGTTCTGTCGTCAAATGTATTTGCAATTTACAATAGGACTTTTACTGACCAAAATTCTCATTGCGGCTTAATTATAATTTTTGCGTTTTTTATTTGCTTCTGAAATGCATCACCGTTTGTTAATTTTGTTTGTTTTATTTATTGATTTTTGCTAAATTAGGGAAAGTGATTGGCGGCAGGTGGCGTTAATTTAAGGTGGCCTTGCTGCCATGTTGTCATGTCTACCAGCATAAAAGACTTTTTCGAAAGTTACTTGTGAGGCATGTTCGTTTGGTGCACAATCAGTGAACATGCTTCATAAAAGTAGCTTCGATTTATAATCAGCTAGTGGCCACGACTTGACCTATTACTTTGAAAAAAAGTGAGCATCAGACATTCAAATTAAATTCACGCATACGACAATTGATAAGTTAGTCAACAGAAACAAAATCAGCAGGCCACACCAGGCATTTTAATATTTATAGTTGCCGTCGAAAATGTACATTGCCTATTTTATAGCAATAAAGGAGACCTCGTCAAAATCGGCGCTGGGCACCACCTGACAGTCACCCCAAGGTTACGACCCGGCACCCCCGAAAGAACGGAAAAATTTTAGACTAATCTCCAAAAGCAAGCCAAGGCAGGACCTTGGTGAGCGATGGATGACCATTGAAAGGTGACAGTAGAGGGCGAAAGGTCCAATCTATGTCATATTTTAAAGATCACAGAGGTGTAGGGTTTTACAATGCTGGATCTAACTTACTTCTTTGTCAACAGCAGCTGAAAGAACAAAAAGTGCACGGTAAGAATCATATGACGCTTAGGATTAAATTCAGTAAGAAGCCAAAGAAATGGAAAAGGGGGTGGTGGTTCAGTATTCAGTGGCAAGTTATTCAGTGATAACATGCAGTACTAACTTTTTGTCGTCCAGGATGAAGGGCTCGAAGAAAATAACAAACAGCAGTCGGGTCTTGAGGGAGTTGTGGAGCCGATGGTTCTCTGGGAGGAAGGCAAATGATGACACGGGGAGTAAGGTCCAGAATTTAACAAAACGAAAGCACTTGAGCGACCAGGCCAGTCAACACAGTAGCAATTGTTTTTGAATCCGTGACGGGCTTAGACTTACAGATGTACCGAATAAAGAGGGGTGCAAACGAAAGAAGGAGGTACACAGGCTGAGGAACGAAGGCCAAAGTCAGTGTAGTCTTGAGGTATCCAACAGAGTACGCAATTTGTCTGGCAACTAGTGCGGAGGTCAGAAACTGGTGCATCTTGTGTTGAAAGTAAACAAGGAATAGTCATCTGTCGGGAATAAGTCCGAGTGAAAGGTAGATGGTTAATTGAATATGCACAAATAGTGGAAAGGAGGCGAGACCTGAACGAGTCTGGGTTCTCGCATTCTCAGAAAGAAGTAGTCAAACAGGTGACAGTGACGAAAAGGATGAGTGAACTCACGAAAGGGTCGCAAACATGTCTGGCCTACTTATCAATGCGATAAGCAGTTTAAGCGTGAACTAGAATAATGTTGTTAGTGGTGAAGACAAAAACCGAGCGAGTAGCCTTTGGCTATCTTACGACAAGTCACTCAGGGCAGGTCTTGAGTGACATGATCCAAGTACTCGATGATGCCGGGGTAAACTGATATGAATTCCATCATTGTACTGCCAAACTGAATAGGAAGCAAACGTTGAACGCCAACCAGTTAGAATGTAGTCTGTTGGTGCCGAGCCACTCGATCTGTCAGCACGCTACAGGAGCGGGCTGGTGACGATAGATGGAACGATGAACTAGCCCAGTCTAGCAGGCTATGCAGTATAGGCTGGCTACTTGCTGGAGCCTTGAGTGGTGGGGGAGCAGATGGAGAAAGTAGCGTCGTGTCGCATGTCGAGACGATTGGTCCCTTTCATTCATTGAAGCCGAGATGCGACTGGACATCGGCCATAGTGTGCCTTACGTGTTCTGGATAGCCTACAATGTTGCAGGTGCCATGTACGTTGGAAAGAGTCTTATATGGCGAAAGCAGTTTGTATTTAGTATTGGGGAGATCAATCAGTAATCGCCGAAAATGGCCTGTAGTTGCTGTTGGGACACTCATTAAGTGAGAGCAACATTAGCCACGCGCTGAACCTCTACCTCCGAAATTAGGTCTTGGATGAAGGCGGTGACAGACAGAACATTCCTTGAGTCATTGATATGGATGGGTAGAGAGACAGACACAACGGCCAATATTCTTTGTCAGTCGATGACCCGATACAAAATCAGAAGGAACACTGGCCATCACTGGAGCAATATAGACACGGTGAACCTGTGAAGACCCGGGCTTTCCACAACTGAAGGGGCTTGCTTGGCAGATGGAACCTGAGATACCTCAGCAGAAGCCTTCCGGGGAACAGTTTCACTGTTGTCGGCAGGGTGATCGTGGTGGTGTCTTGGATTGGAACGGAAAGCGTGGAACACTGGGCAATGTGAGTGACAGTAACCTTGATCTGGAGCCCTTTCGTTTTCTTATTACACCTAGGTAAAGTTGCCGGCTCTGAAGATGACACTGATGCGTATTTGCGTAAGGGTGCGGGAGGGGAACGAGAACTCACTGTAGATCACTGTTCATGTGTAGAATAAATGGCCTCAATTGCTTGACCCGTTTTTCTTTGTAAGAGGTTGTCTGCTGCTAAGTTGACTGGGCAGAGAGCACAGCTGTCGTAAACTGCTGACATGCAAGCAAAAGTGCTCTTTCTGTTTGCCGTGCACACTGCTCTTGTGAGCCTCAGATCTTTCCTGCAAAATCACAATCGTCTAACAAATGTAGATCTCACAGGGGTTTGTAAAATAGTGGCATGAACGATGAAGCCTACACACTTGATGTGGGTCGACCCTAGGCTTCATGGAAACAATGGCTGTGCAATAATATCTTTCAGGTTTAAGTGGCGATGCAGTAACAAGGGCTGATAGCTGAGGAGCACTGTTGTCCTAAAGACCGTTCAATCTGAGTGAATGTAAGCCATAGGGTGCAGGTACGGTGCCCATCTGAGATGATATGTTTGAATGTTAGGAGACATCCTACCGTGCTTCTGCCCCCTTCACAATGAAAGCCGAGGAAGCAAGGCAACAGTAAGTGAAAGATGGGTCGAGCTGAAGACCATGACAACAAGTGAAAGACAAACGGTGACCGGCGAGTCCTGAGAGGACAAGAACGACATGAACGAAGCATACCAAAAGCACAGACTGGCAAGAAGAAGGAAGATGTGAGGGACTCAAGGTGCCAAACTTCCGAAACAGGGTGTGCCGTTAACTACTGTCGGACGCTGTCGGGGAATGCAGAACAGAAAATCAGAAAATAAAAAACCTGTCTGCCGTTCTTGTTGTGTGTCTGTTGTTGGTTTGTTTTGTTGTAAGAAATGAAGTTAGAATAAACGCAGGGAAGAGAACCCTTGTTTTTTTCGTTGAAATGTGAGAAGAACGTCTTCATCTGGGGACCTGCATTATACAAAGGACAGCTTCCGTAAATGAACCAGAAAGAGAGGGAATTTGTCACAGTGTCTGTAAAAGATTAGAGTTCCGCAGTTTGCTGGAAACGAAAGTCGTGTAGAAGAAAGGGAGCTCAGGGCGACCCCTGTTTTGGCTTGGGCGACGTTCCTAAAAGCTTCTGCGGTGGGTTGGAAAGACAGCCACAGGGGCCTGAAAAACCGATAATACGGACAAGGTGCGCTAGGAGGTTGTGGCAGCAGAAAAATATCGAGGATTCGCTAAAAGGAAGCTCAGTACAAAAGGAACGAAGAGGCTTAAGTTGCATGCTACAATGTAAAGACTGATGGCGGTATGTGAACAGTAACACTAGAGACGGGAGGGCGACCAGTACTTTTGCAGGAAGGAAGCGATGCTATAGGCCACCCTAGGACGGCATCGAAAGCAGGCACACTATGCAGAGGGTTCCAAGCAACAGACAGTGAGATACGGGGACTGTTGCTACCGGTGCCGAGGGTCTGGGATCCTGCAGCTGTCGAGGTATCATCTTGTGACAAAGGCCTCTGTGAAGTCAGAAGTGGTGGATGGTGAGAACTGTCATGCCAATAATGCCGGAAGGCAGGAAACTGCCATCTGGGTGCTGTTGCTTGAGAAGACTCAGTTTGAGGCAAAGTGCTGAGTTGGAACCGAAATGGCGAAAATGAACGTCCTCATCTACCGTGAGCAAGGTAGGTTTGGGCAACTGTGTGGAAGAGGTCGTTGAATTGTTCCATAAAGAAAGGAAGATGAGAGAGTACTGAAATCTGTTATGGAAAAATAGTCCTAGCAGGATCTTGGGAAACGGGTAAAACACCCCCCAAAACAAGGACAAGGTTTTGTCCGTTTCCCAAGTTGCTGCCAGGACTATTTTTCCATTACAGGTTTCAGTACTCTCTCACCTTCCTTTCTTTATGGAACAATTATATGACCTCTTCCACACAGAGACTGGCAGCCGGAGGCAGGGATCATGACAATCGGCTGACTGGAATGGCATGCAGAGTACGAGACAGCCCATTGCTGGCAACTTGGGCCTGAAAGGCCGAACTGTCCGAGGTTGAAGAAGCGAAAACGATCTTGAAAACAAGAGATGCAGTCGACGAGATGCCACTGTTGTAAAGAAAGATAACAAGGCTGGATAAGGGTCTGGTTGTGAATCAGCAGGTAATGAAGGCGCAACAGGTGAAGAAACGGTGTCACTGGAAAGAGCACAAGAAGCGACAGACGAAAAGTTCGGTGACATTCTCTCAGTAGTTAAAGACGCAATTGTCGATGATATCCCAGAACGGCAGACGAAAGGTCCGGTGACGAGCAATCAGTAGTTGGAGACACCGTTATTGATGGTACAATAGTGTTGCATGTGACGCAGGAGGCGACAGGCCATAGCCAAAAGACGACAAGTTGTTGAAATTTCCGAGAGGTCAGCAGGAGAAGGTCCATTTGGTGACAGTGGATATAGCTGAAAGGCCGACACAGGATATGGTCTGTTCTTGTGGAGAATTCGTAAGATGCAGAGGAGCTACCGGTTGAAAGGCGACGTGTCACAGAAACCTGGGCACAATCGAAGTAGCTGTGAGTAGAAACTGCACGACAAGCAGCAGCACAACAGTGAAAGGCCAGCTCTTGACTCGAGAAAGGCAAAGGGTGAAAAGCGACCACACATGTCGGACGCTACAGAACGAGAGATGAAAAATATTAGCGCCTCGGTGCTTTTAGAGGAGGGTGCACGATGCATGAGCACTGTAGTTACGGAACTGGCAGTAGGCCTATAACTTTGATTCTCTAGGGAAGGGCATCCGAAAAAAAAGATGTAAAAAAAAACGGTTAATGTATATTTTGGCAGCCACGAGAAATACGTTTTTCACATGATTCAAGAAGTAGTACAATCAGTAGTTATTACAATGATACGGTAAAATGTGCCCCTAATTGACAACTGAGTGAAAGATTTTACTGTTGATGCACTAAATAGACATAACAAATCAAATTGGCCTAGAAATATGTGAAAACCTTGGCAAGGCAAAATCATAGATCAAATCCTCGTGCGTGTAGGCTACAAAATACAAATACTAAGGGACAGGTCAATAATTACGAACAAGGTGAGGGCTGGGAGTTTTTAAAACTTTTGAAAGGAAGGGAAGTAGTTTCATAACTAGTACGGTACTTTAATTGGCAACTATTGCATACAGAAATAATGCACATATAGGCATCAAAAATGGCACTTTCAGCAGTGACATTTTCTAAAAATGCCTTGGTTTCCGGGGTTACACCCCAGACCCCCATAGTGTTGTTGTTATAAGGTTTGTCAATACGAGAGTTGGTTAGCATAATGGATGTACAAATAATGACACGACGTCTACAGATGATTTCGGTTCCGGTGAGAAAAATCCAATGTAATAAGTTGGGAATCAGGCTGGCCGTGAAGATACCACCTCCAAGTGCGGTCTTTCTGTGTATATAAAGGCCTTAGAGATTCAAAAAATTTATTTAGAAAAAAAAATTCTAAAAGCAAAATGTTGTATTAGCTCCTTAAAGCTGGGGTATTATAATGATAAAGTGTAAGACTAGTTTTTTTTTGGTTGGGAGTCACCAAAATTTCTGTTGTTTGAAGGTGGGGGTGGAATATGTTTAGGTGTTCCGAAGATAGGGGGTCAAGACAACTCCCATGCTCTGAAACATTTTTTGGCCGCTCCTGCCACCTCCACCCACCCCTACCCGATTCATACATATTGACTGGTCCCAAACCTGCAAAATAGTACTTCAAGCCAACCTAAAAAAAAAGTTGTTTCTCGAGCCTTTTTCTAAAATCGGTGAATGCAGGTAGAATTTTTTTATTATGTCCATAATTTTTAAAAATCTTCTGCGCTAACTGATTTTTGTATTTTAATTTATTTTATATATTTATTTACTTTACTTTTCGTCATAAGTAAGGCATTGAGGCTAGTGTTGGAAGGTACCATTTATTTCTCTGATGGTGCCAGTATCCAATTTAGTACCTTGGTAGCCTAATCAGTTTTTGTGGTGCTAAAAAATAATGCGGTACAAACAAAATTTGTTTGGCTACTGTTGATGAATTGTGTAATTCGTTATAAAACGAGTCTTAGTTTTAGATATTTTTTCCTACATTCAAAAACAGAAGATTCTTCACATAAAAGGTTTGCTAATACGATCGTCTTTCTTAAAAATACTGTTCCTTGTATAGTTGTCAACTTCGTAGGAGACCTACTATTGTTAGTGTGAATTTCCCGAATTGTTGGACTTCAGTTTTGTTGACATGTAACTCATTCTTTCACTAATTTGTAGCCTTCCAAATTTTTTCGCTTGAATTTTCACTAGCAAAATTGTCCCTCCTCTCTTCGTTGATCGGGCAGATAACCAAAATTGAGTAACGCTAGTTAAAAACTTTTGCCTTCCCGATGTTACCATTGTTGAAAGTTTAGAGTCCCCATTATTAAAACAATACCTTTGTACTGGACGGTATGTGGTACCGATGCATTTTTGAGACTGCGGTTCACCATGAGAACCGGTATACCCCCCATCACCAGCTACGTCGGGTTTAATTTATAAAAACTTTCTTTTTTTATAACATTTTTGCAGCCTTTAACAGCCACTATAGCTCTTGCTATGGTGGAGTACAACCATAATTATTGTAGCTGGACGATAAAATACTTACCAGTTATTTCAAGAACTTTTGCCTTGTATATTTTGGTGTGTCGCCGCCATTCAACTTAACAAATGCAACCCTGTCTGCCTTCCTGTCGTCAGGCTTCAGGTGTCATGTAATCGCACCATGTTGAATTTCTTCTCTTCCGTCCAAAATAACCACCCCAAACTGTTGTCCAGGCTAACTTTCAACGAATGTCCCAGAAAAAGTGAAAATATCTGCGCTAATTGTTGTGGAAAAGATAAATGGGAAACGATGAACCAAAGGCACATGTCAGAACTACTACACAGCGCTTTAGAATCTGGATAGCAATGGCGGCCACTTGGACGTCAGCACCGCAGCTACTGAACAACTCTTAAAATGTATATCGTCATCTACAACGGGATTTTAGCACATATATTATGTTATAATTTTACAGTAATTAAGTGTTTTTACAGTAGTAGTCAAAATTATTTTATTTGAAGTCAAGACAAAATTTCGGGATAAGATAGGCACATCGGTTCATCTTCTGAAAGTATGCTAATTCGACTTATAGCTAAGACCTTGGAATAGGTGTAGTAGCAATATTCCCTTCAGACTGCACTCGTTGATGGTCAACTAATCTTCACTATGACTTGGTGGTCGTCAGATTATCTATGGACATCCTTCATGGAAATGAATGGCATATTATGGTGGTCAACTGGTTGCAATGTATTCCTGGATGCGATCGAATAGTCACTCAACAATGGTTCACCAGTTGGTCATTTTCTGATCGCTGTAACGACCTAATGACCATTTGGTCACATTCGGGTTGCTTTAGCGACTTGTGTTACGGCCTGCAATCATTACCAAGACTGGTTCATCGTTATATGGAAATAATGGTATTGGTGATCAACTGGTCTCAATTGGAGGCCTG
The DNA here is from genome assembly GCA_023313725.1 of Lithobius niger. NCBI lineage: Eukaryota > Metazoa > Arthropoda > Chilopoda > Lithobiomorpha > Lithobiidae > Lithobius > Lithobius niger. The sequence goes on from JAHWFP010031407.1 coordinate 48,429, forward strand.
CACACGGTCAAACAGATACGACCAATTGGTAATTTTCTGATTACTTTAACGGCCTAATGATTAGTTGGTCACGACTTCAGGTTGCTGAAGCGACTGTAACTATTAACTATTGCAATCAGTTGAATGTAAATAAGTCGTTTTACCAATCTGAACATGACCAACTAATCATTAGGCCGTTGCAGCAATCAGAAAATAACCGACCAGTCGTTTTCTGTTTGACTGTTTTCAGGCCACCAATTGTGACCAGTTGATCCGCACACGACATCAATTTCCATCTAACAATCAACAAGTCTCGTTTGTTATCTGTTAAACGTAAATAAATTGTTGGTCGTTAGATTTTCTCACGTCATAGAAATTTTAAAATACCTGTGAAGACCATTTTACCATCTATTGGATACCCCTGTTCCCTGATGACGACCTTAAACTGACTTGTTCGCGACCAAATATTTTGGTAATGGCATTGTGAAACAGTAGTTAACTTAATTAAAGCGCAGCGAAAACATACAAATTCTAGGCTACAAATGGGTTTACTGCAGTCCTAATTAGTAAAATCAGACTAGCTCCCCAGAACACCCATTATTTATATGTATAAGAGGTATAATAGTTTGTCATTCTGGGTACTAGTGCTTCCAAATTTCTTTGTACACTGCAAACCGAAATACTTTCTACAAACCTATTTTTTCTGCAATCATTCTCTATTTTTTAAAACAAACAGAATATCTAAATTGTTCAAGGTGTAGACATTGTTTGAGGTGTGGACGTTTTGAGAGTAACTGCACAGCAAAGATATATTCTGCTTTCATATTAAGAAGGCATATTGTAATACATAATGTATTTAATTTTTACCATAAATTTAAAAAAATGCCAGTATAGACTGCTATTTATGTTTTTTTACCATTGGAAGTCATTACAATATATCCTGTATCCATAAGAAAAGCCTACTTTTGAAGGGGGTGGGTCAAGATTTCGTTGAACATTGAGATGTTGGTTTCAGAAGGGTCATTAAAATTGCGGAAAACTGTTTTTCAATTCTTTATCTTCCACCTCCACAATGCTCAACAATGGTTAGATGTTTAGAATGATGTTGAAAAAGAGATGTTGAAAGTTTGTGTATATATTGCTAGGCTTTATCAACTCTTACCAGTGAATTTTATTGCTTCATCATCCGACCTACCTGCATTGATTAGCAACTGATGACTTGATTAACGACTCTATGCACTGAACAATACATTGATAGTAAACAGACTTGTCATCGCATGGGTTGGTGGACGAGTTTCTGTTTATAATCTGAAATTAAAAATATCAATGAATTACAATTTATCGGATCTTCATCAGTAATTGTTTAGCCTCCATTTCCGAACTGCATAGTGATCAGTCATTAATTGAGCTTGAGTTACCCCTAATAAAGTATTTATTCTACTGAATCTAACTTAAAGACAAGATGACGGTTGGCAGGAGAGTGTGTTGGACTAGCTACCCTTGACTGCCATCTACAAAAAAAGTTACTTTTGTGTGTACATTCAGAGAACAAATAGTATTTCAGCACGTGTGTATTAGTGGGACAAAGATGCCGACTTTTATTATAGTTTAAAAGAAATTGTAATTGCAACTCTTTAGTTTAAAAAAAACATCGAATTTTATGTAAAATTTTAAAAGATTTAAGACTAAGTGTAAACAAGTACAAGTCATTTTCATGAAAGAACAGATGCTTAGATCACAAATTAATAATTATCCTAGCATTTCAAATTTAATAGATTTTTTGAAGATAATATTCACGTGTTTGACGTAAAGCAGAATCACTCTGCCAGTGTCAACCAATCAACAGGGTCCCCTGCCCCTCCAACCCTTGCCGGGCAATTAATCCTCCACTGACTCGTTTCCTTATTCAGGTTTTAAATGCTAACTTACTCGAGCACTCCCACCTAACTAACCAGCGGTAAAACATATAGGAGGTTTATAAGCTCATGACGTGCATTCTGTGGTGTCGTCACTTGTGTGCACCACACCTTAGCACAACCTAGATACATAACTGTCAAACCGTTATGCAGAACTAACCCCTACTACCCTATTAGAGTGTGCCATATAATACGAATTAATACAGAACTAATGTGATTACCAACGTTGGTCACCTGACCTGTACCGTTATATAAACTGATGCATGATAATAAACTTGTCCACACCCTTGTTTGCTACAGAAGTGTTAAGTCTTGTTACGCTGCTGGGGGAATCCACGATTTGTCTGTAAGACCTAAGACGTGACAAAATGGATACGAGGATGGCGAATCCAAATTTGTCTTTAAGCCAAATTACACATTACACATTCTGCCTTATACGAGGTGCCAAATCCAACTCGAAATAACTGTGATGAAAAAATACCATGACGGCCTTGGTCTTATGCAGGTGTATTGTAGTCTCAGCTCAACACTATTGAGGCAATATATCCGTCAATGCTTTATACTGAGAGCTAGGAAGGTCAACGTCTTCCCTCTGAGGTCGGAGACTATTCGTTTTGATCACCAATCTTCTTCCCATCGACAATTTTTTCAGCTATAACAATGCGGGTTATGTGTCGGCAAATTATTGTTTAAAAAATAGCACTAAACGAACCCAATGAAACAGAATAAATTTAATTTCCCTTAATGTACTCGGGTAAACTTAAATACTATCGCTAGTAATATAATGATTACATGTTGAATGTAAAAACCAATTTTCAAAATAATTATTTTAATTCTAATTCTTTAAAGAAAACGCATGCAAAGCTTTTGCTAGTCAACTAAAACGTTATTGACTGAATCACCTTTAGCACATTTGTCAAATCAATTAAAACTGAAACTAGCTGAAAACATATAGGATCATGATGTTCAGAACCAAACTGGTCCTTTAAGGCAGATGAAATTATTTTTCTGTCCGATCAACTGATTGTTTTTCTAAGTATTTTTTTCATTTCTTTACAGGGAATACGTATTAGGCAGTTGGTCTTTAACTTACAGAATTGCCCACATTTCCGTTCTTGTAAACAAGCTCAGCCCTAGAAACATTCAGCAGTATTGCGGTAAACCTGCATGTGGGCGACATATTAAACAGTTGTTTTAGAAGTTTGCATATCTGTAGAGATTTATTGAAGCCCTCTGGTTTATTAGAAGCACTGTTATTTACCTTCTAGTGACAACCTTCTATACTTACATTTTTTCCTTGTACCTCTTATTTTAGAACACTGGCATTTAAAAGTCTATGCCCGCATTTCATACACGTTTTTTTAATCTACATAACAATACTCTTTTGTTTTTGTTTGTTTGTTTGTTTGTGTCCGCAGTGGGAATAATCCTTATTTATTGATGCCCGTAGGGACTGTGGGAATCTCGACAATCTATTGTGTTGAGGTCTGTAGTGTGAATCTCGGAGGCTTGGGCGACTTGCAGGTGGGCAAGGACTACTATCGGTGGTGTTGAATTTGTAAGGGTATTCAAATACTGTAGTGACGTCACAGTACTTTCATGCAAACGGGAAATCACAAGAATCCTTCTTAAAACCGGCAATGTATGGGGAGAAGATTCCCTAGTTCTAATAATATTAAGGTTACTTGAAGTTCAAAAGAAAGTTTTGCTTTGTCTGTAGAAAGTTATTGACCGTCAACTCGTTACTGAATGATACAAAAAATATGAACACGCTCTAACGAAGCAAACAGTATGCATTAAAGACTGGCCTTGCGAAAAAAAATACAGTAATCTAATACGGAAAGTAAAGACAACTGCTGCCAGAACCCAGAAGTTCCCGGCTGATGACCCTCTAATGACTGCACCATCTGGGCAAATACCGGCTCCATGCTCCAGCTGTTCGTGTTTTCGCTATGGTGTCATAAAGGCCACAAACATATCCAACGAGGGAAAGCTACTTGCTTCTAAGCCCCGACGCTAGATATATTCCACGTGATGACTAAAGCATAAACCACAATTAAAGGTTTAACGAAGCAAAGTCTCCATTAAAGACTGGCCTTTTGAGAACACAAGCTACACTAAAGTAAAGGAAAACGCTATATTGGCCCAAAGACATTCACGCATCCTCCCCACAGCAAAAGCTAGCCAGCCTCATGCTACCTACCTCCTAGGTTCCACCTGAACCTGCCTTCCAAATGCAATACTTAGGGTTTGGCATTTGCTACCTATTCACGCGTTTTTACTACCCAGAAGTGGCAAATGCTACGTCACTTGAAATATCGCGTTTTCGAATTTGTGACGTCACAGTTTACTGGAGTAGCATTTACGAATGACTTCCCGCAAACTAAGAAAAAAGAAGCAACTAGCAACTTTAGTCACACCGAACGAAATTCATCCAATATTAAATTTAATGAGCATAATAGTTTGCCTCATAGGTTGAATGGAAAAAAATTATTTGGCACCACAGTAAACACCCGAACAAAAATTCAAGTAGGATGGAGATCTTTCGAGTAACCAATGAACGAAAGTTTAAACGGCTCGATAAGAGAGACCACTCCGGTAAACTGTAATGTTCCTTTAAACCTTGAAATCACTTACACTCACTCCAATAACCTTCAATAAATTGTGACGAAGTTCTAGTCCCAGTCGGGGCAGTTATTTTTTCTTTCTTTCTCAAATTAGTGTAGCTTGTATTCTCACAAGGAGTGTATTTAATGCAGACTCTTTGCTTCGTCAACCCTTCATCATGTGATTTATTCATTAGCTATCGTTTGCATTATTTTCTACTATGGAAGCCAAGAAGCAAGTCGCATTTTCTCCTTGTATATGTTTGTGGCCTTTATGCAAACACTGCGAGAGGCCGAACAGATTCCAAGGGCGGCTGGAGGCTGCAGCCAGTATCTGTTACGGTAGCTCAGCGGCTAGGGCACACGACTAGTTAGTGGGAAGTCCTGGATTCACGTCCCAGTCGGGCAGTTGTCTAATCTTTCTTTCTCAAATTAGTGTACCTTGTAATCTCAAAAGGAGTGAATGCAGACTGTTTGGTTCGTCAACCCTTTATCATTCAATTTGTTCATTAGCTGTTGCTTGAATTATTTTCAACAATGTAGGTCAAGAAGCAAGTTTCCTTTTCTTCGTGTATATGTTTGTGATCTTTGTGTAAACACTAAGAAAGGCCGAACAGCTACCAAGATCGGCTGGAGCCTGCCAGTATCTGCAGTGGTATCTCAGCAGTTAGAGCATACGGCTAGCTGGCGGGAAGCCCTGGGTTCAAGTGCCAGTCGGGCAGTTGTCCAATCTTAGCCAGTCTTTCATGCTGACTGTTTGCCTATTAACCCCTTTACCTTGTGATTTATTCTTCAGTTAATACGTTCTTTCGTGATATGAAATTATTCCTAGCTTGATTGGCTCTACATTTTATTTTTCAAGGGGCCCACAACACCATTCGACACACACTAATCCCCAAAAAATAATAAGGATGTAAACACAAGGCACAACAGTAAGACAATCTCATGTTAAACATACCTAAGATACGTTAAAAGAAAAAATGCGATTGGTTGAAAAAATACAACAATAAAGCACTACGCATTAAACGTGACTCAAAAAAGACATAATTATCTAAGCTCTAATGTTGGATGTATTATTCAAGGTAAAATGAAAAGGAAGGAAGATAGTATTTTAATGAAAGGGCAGCGTCAACGTATTGGTTATTTGCGTCCATACATAGACAATAACGGCCTTGTTTGGCCAGCAATACTGCATACAGCTGACGATCTACTCCCCAAATATCCAGTAGCTAACTTAAGGGGGAGAAAAATAGGATGAGTTGAGATGCAGATGCGGCTGAAAAATCACAGAAATTGAAACAAAAAATGTGGCTAAAAAAACACAGAAAACAATGCAAATGATGTGGCTGACGATCAGCAGAAAATGGTCGCAGAGGTTGTTGCTAAATATTCACAGGGAATACACGTTAGAAAATGTGAAGTTGTGCAGACGTTTATTTAAGCAACACAAAAACCACCCAAATAATTAAAGTATGCTTTGGCACATTACCTCTGTAAGCATTTTGATGCCCTTCGAAGATTGCCCTCACTCAGGATTTCAGGTCACATTCTGTGTATCCCGCGGGCTCGAGGGACGCTTTAGTGCCAGGCACTCCACCAAGATCGTTTGCAAAAAACGGAGCAAGATGCACACTGGCACATCTCTGCCATGCAACAAGTTCCCGTGTGTCAAGGAGGTGTTGCCCATCCAGAGACTGCTTACTCTCGACGACTAACCCATTATGATAGAGAGCCAGACTGCAGTGTCATGTTACATTATGCGACACATGTTATCAGTACCCTGATTCCATTCGAGTCTTGAAGTTTAACACAAAGAACGGAGCAAGCCACATTTGCTAAAACTGGCAAATCCTTAACAGCTAAGTCTGACGTCCTGTCCGGAGTGTTTCTGTGTTTGCAGCAGGTTCAGTACTACGATAAGATATCGACTTGGAGTTTGTTTAATATCTTTGTAATGTGTGGTGCAGTGGCAACTAGGACCACTGCTCTGTGACTAAGGTTGGCGCAATTGACCTAGCTGTCGACGCGCCATTAAGCCACAACCCCCTCCCCTTAATATCTGGTAACTATCGCGCAGCCTGGGCAGTTCTTATTGCAGGGTCATTGTCTTGATCCAAACGTGGCCTGGGACCAAACATAGGATTGCCTTTCAGCCTTGATCTAATAATGGTACTAAAATATGCTGCTGTATGGACAGCTTGTAGAATTGGGTGAATCAAGGATAGCTATGCTCTGTATTGTACTCTTGTAATCTCTGAAGATACCAAAATGCTGCTGAGGAGATCTAACAACAGAGCTAAGGGTGCGACCAATTGCATATAATTTCGCCGTTTACACAGAAAACATTTACGGAAGCCTGAAAGTTGCAGACCCATGAGCCACAAACATAAGCAGAACCAATTATTGAACTGGACCCATTAGTGAAAACATGAGTACGCCCTTCTAGGTAGACAAAAGGATGCGAATCTGCTTCAAGTATCTTTCTGTAAGAGTGTCAGAATGCCAGAAATCCAATAGTGAGTAATTGCATTCAAGAAATGCCAGCCTCTATTGGGGACCCATCATAGATCCATGGTCACCATCCGAGAGAAATAAAACCTTCGGTTCGCTATAAGCCAGCAGACAAAGTGCATAGCCACCTTTGACTGGGAGAACTTTATAGGCTCCCGACTCTGTCCAAAGATTCTTTCCAAAGTAGGATTCTTAGGCATACTATACAGGTTTGTTGCATATCGCAGGGGTTGTAGTCTATTGTGGAATGCCAAGGACAAGGATCATAGCATCATAGCATCATTCACAGTCAGTACCAATTAAAGCCTGCGAAGAATTCAGTGAACAGGTTGCATTTGTCGCACAACTACTCTACTTACTAAACCCAAGTAAGCCTGTAGTAAAACAGCAGGTCCAGAAATCCGGCCTCTCCAACAACTAGTATTGAAGTTCGTGCTATTTGGAGTTCAAGGTCACGATGCAGTCCAGGACTGCAACAAACGTGGATGCAGACAGTTTTTCTGGAAGACAACCGAAAGCCATGGGGAGATGCCTAATCATGTACCTTGTAAATGGACAGCTAAAACTGCATCTCACCCGATGCCATGTGGCTAGACTGGGAGCAGACGCCAAAGTCTACCGCAAACATGGATCGTGGTATGCAGATGTTTTGGTCCAGAACACGTATTGCTATAGCAAAGCATTTTTTTAATTTGATTTTTTTTAGCCTTAAGACAGCCGAAGCAATTTAATGCTCATGTGGCTGAACCGGTTCAATTTTGAACATTATCAGATGTTTTTGAGAAGAAGAAATATCTGGTAAAGGGAGGAGCCAACCCCTATCGATCATTGTAGGCCTGAAAGATTAGCCAGAATTGGCCAGAATAGTTTCCATAGCCGCTGAAGGCGCGTGGCAGCCTCTCATGCTGCCCTGGCCGGCAGTCCTGGTAGTGACTTTGCCACGGTCTCTTTCTCAGGGGGGTCGTCCTGATCCACAAGCCTCCAGAAACCAAAATATTACTTGGCGTATACTTTGGCGAAGCGACTGTAGTGCCAACCTGCACACAAGGCCAATAAGACAAAAGGACCTCCACGAAACGAGAAAGGTCACATGGAAGCTGAAGCCATATAGACGCCAGGATGTGTCCTAAGCTTTTTCTCTATTAAAAAGACTGAAACGAAGTGCCGCATTTTACAGAAAGGTTCTTGGATGTCTGACTCCAGTGACAAAAAGTGTGCAGAGCGGTAATGTTGGAAACCAATGTCTGCCTCTGAAAACACATCGACTGTTTCTAACCTCCAAACTAGCTGTGTGTTGACCACGTGTTCCAGCAGCTTATAAAGACAGCTAGTTAATGCAATACGCCGATAACTCGATTGATTTACGAATCCGAACCGGCTTTTAGAATTGAAATCATAATTGCCTCCTTCATTACTATTGGTAACTATTCCTCTACAAGGACACATTTCAAAAGTACCAAGATTAACTGCTTGGAATTCCATGAGACATTTTTAAGAATTTGATAGTGACTGCAACCTGGCCCTGAAGCACAGAGCTGCCTCAAATTCAGCAAAATAAAGTAGGTCATTGTAAGCTTCCGTGTTATTGGAACGAAAGTCCAACACTCGTAAATCGGTCTGTTGTCAGATTCGCTGGAAGTCAGGAGGATAAATGTCAGCATTAGAGATCATAGCAAAATGTTTGGCTAACCGTTCGGATGTCTCGGACAAGTTTCCGAAATAATCCCCTTTTCTTACTAAAGGAGATAGACATTGGTAAATTATGTCCAGATAACTGACGAATCTTTGCCGAATATCTTTTGTGTGAGCTGTCCAGTTGACGGAACTTTTCCCTTGAGGCTCTTTTAGCTTGGCAGATGGTTTGACGAGTCCTAGAATATACCAACTTGAAAGTAACCGTATTGGCCTGAGAGAATGTCAGCAAAAATACGAAATGCATGCTTCTTTCTTGTTTTTAAAGCGTGCCGATAATCATTATTGTACTATGGTACTGGTGTTCCTTAGAGTGTTATATGTCTGTGGAACTTCCTTGTTAAACGAGACAGCAATAACTACTGTAGCGTGATTAATACCCGAGTCCAGGTCGTCATACTCATCAACTGAGCTCGGGAAACCTGCAAAAGCCGCAAAGGCCGGTCAATCTGGTATGGAAAGTACACATGCTGGAGGACAAACCCCAACCCTAATAATTTGTCAGGGAGAAAAAGAAAAACAGAGATGGTCACTGCCACGCAGGTATTTACAGACTTTCGACGATAAATGACTCGTAACACCTGATGAGCATAGTTAGAGACCTAATGCTGACGAATTACCAATTAGAAAGGTAAAATGGATTTCTTTGATATTAAGAATGCAGATATCGCCTCTACCATGCCATGACTCCAACAGCTTTCTTTGTAGGTCTGACCGGTCTCACATCTCAAAGTATGGTGACCATTGAAATCTCCCAGGAGTAGACACAAAAAGGGAAGCTGTGCTACCAAGTTTTCCAAGTCGTCAATTCTGAATACTGCACTCGGTAGTGCATACTAGTTCGGAACGCATTCTGTTTCAGCTTGAAAAGCAGTTCGTAATGCCACCTCATTAGCCCTTGAGGCCTTCAATGAGGCCACCACATTTATCTTGCAATCCCAGAGTGAGCGGAATACGTCAAACTTCCTGATCATATTCGAAATCCTTGGCTTAAAACAACAGCAACAGCAAGCAACAGCAAAAGCAAGCAACAGAAAACTGGCTGATACCAATTTAAAAGCAGTAGAAATCCACAGCAGGAATCCTGAAGTTCTGACAATTCCAGTGAAAGATGGTCTACTTTGTTGCTTCTTTGTTTTGGCTGCAGTTTACATGCTTTTCCTCTTTAGAGACGGAACGTTTTGGAATCGGACATCTGAGACCTGGGTCTCAAACATGGAGAATGACTCGAGAAGAACGAAACTTCTGTGAATCTTGCATGCTGTCTTACATATTTTTCTCATGCGAAACAAGAAGTTCCAGTTCTACCTCATGTATTGGTAGGATGAAAAGGTAGGTTCCTCAACCAGCAAAGGAGGAGGTTTGGTAGGCACTGAAATACCAAGGAAGATTGTGTAGGAATCAAAGCTTCTGGCTCCTGAACTAAGGAAGAATTTCGTGACAACGGCAGAAGATGCCGATGCATTTATTTAGCTGTACCATGGGCTGGTTTAATGATTTGTGCCACTGGTAGGAACAGGTACCAACGGAGCCTTGCTGTACGCCTTAGTATCAATCCTCTGAATAGAGGGTCAGTGTTCAGGAATCTATGCTGGAATTTCTTCCAGCACCGAAGCGCCCTTCCAACAGATATACTGGCGAGACAACTTCAAGGATCATCTGATTACTGTTGCAGAAGGTTCTCTAAGATATATGTCAGTTGCAACGTAAAAAATCGAGCCTAACTACTTGAACTTGGCCTCGACCTGGTGGAGTGTTTGCAGCTGCAACTATGGCAACAGAAAAGAAAGAAGACGAGGGAGATGCCAATGGTTTTAACCCTTATCATGCTTCAGTAATCAGAAGCTCTCTTTATGACTTCAAGGCTACATTTCTCTTCTTGCTACCTAGGACAAGTCTTTTCCTAACATGCATAGTTCCCTTTACAATTAATACACTTCAATACCGATGTGCGTGGTGCCTGTGGGTTATGTGCTGGTTTCCCACAAATTCGACATGAGCATACCTTCGCAAGAAGCACTTTTATGGTTAAAGTGTTGACTCATGAAACACCTTAAGCAGCTCGGTATGTATACTCGTACATTCAGCTTAAGATACCCCACTGATGGTTTGAGGGAAGCTCGCATAGGCAAACATCAAACCAAGGCCTGACAAGGTACACACTGACTGAAATTGTTAGGGTATCGGTAGCATAATTCGCTTGCACTGCACTTTTGAAGCTACTCGTGCAAAACAGAATCACTTTTTCCTGCTAGATCCCAGAAAAGATCCCAGCTAGATCCCTTGGATGTATAAGTGTGTGGTGTCATGGTTGCCAAGCTTTTTTGGCTGCGATTAGTCTTGCTGGCTCAGTCAATGTAGCAGTTTCTACAAGAAGACCACCAGCATGAGACTTCGTGACTATTATTAGAGAACCGAATGTGTAGACCAAACTTTACTAAGAACAATTGGGACAAATTTCGGTTAGCCCCATCCACTAGCTTCACAACAACGCACTTTGTAGAATATCTCCAACCGTTAACAATTGAAAGGAAACAAGGGATTTCCTCCAATGGTTGTCCGTGACTTACGTCTTATGCCTCAGTCACTTTTTAGTCTTTGTAGACGTACAAGAAGAAAGAGCAAAGGATTTATTAAATTTCATATTTTGTATTGGATGTCCACATTCCTCCTGGCTCAAACACCCACCACAGGAGACGACAAAGGGAGAAGACAAGGATTCCAATGCTCATTGCATGTCATAGCACAGCAGCAAACCACACATCTAAATGTGACATTTTGGTTAACCCAAGCCACTGCCATGGGAAAAGGTAGAACAACAAGCCGATTGATCTTAATAGTGCAACAAAGGAAACGCCGTCCTCCCGAACTCCAGAGTGCACTGCAGCAAATGTGTATCATTCAGAATACAAGTCATTGAGCACGGCAAATATGCAAATAGGCGTATGGATAACAGTGGAGGAAAGTAGGCCAACAAGTGAAAAAGATTGACACGAGATGAGAAAATTGATGGGCTAGTCTGCTCCCAATGGGGGGGATTGAGGCTTAATGGCGCGTCGACAGCTTGGTCATTAGCGCCAACCTCAGTCACAGTGCAGCGGTCCGGGTTGCCACTGCACCACACATTACAGAGATATTATTCAACCCCTAATCTAAATCTTGTCATACATCTGTACTTCCTGCAAAAATTGAAAAACACCGGACTGGAGGACAGACTTATCGCCCAATTGACGCACAATGTCATGCGGAAGATGGAAACGACGACGAAAACCATCACGATGGCAACAATCAACAAGGAAGTGCCGGACCGTAAGTGGCCGACGACACCAATAACATTCAGGAGGGTGAACCCACCGCAAAAGGAAACAGTGAGTAAGTCGAGTGTGACCAATTCGCAAACGGGCCAACACAACCTCCTCACGGCGACTGCGGCGACACGCCGAGTGCCATTCCTCGACAGTGCCGTTAATAGCTCGTAATTTATTGCCGTCTTGTCCATCCCACGAGGCTTGCCAAAAAGCATGTAACCTCAGACGCAGAGTTGGAAAAGCGTCCGAGGGAACAAGCCTGAGATCCCTACCGAGAGGGCCAGAAAGGGCCCCTTTTGCTGCAGAATCCGCTTGCTCATTTCCACCTATCCCAACATGGCCCGGGATCCAGCAGAAAAGCACGGTTTTCCGCTGGCCAGGCAAGCGGGAAAGCAAAGCTTGGACACGTTGTGTCAAGGGGTTCCGAGGATTGTAATTCGCTAAGGACTCCAGGGCACTCATGGAATCGCTAAAGATAATGAAATGCGTGCCCTGAAGGCCAAGGATCCATTCCACCGCCAAACCGAGAGCCAAAAGCTCTGCAGAAAACACAGAATAGCCTGATGGAAGGCGATGGGCAACCGTCACTCCCTTACAAACACAAGCACAAGCCACGCCAGCGTCTGACTTCGACCCATCAGTAAACAGCCGCTGATAACCGGCGTACTGAGAACACAGCCGCCGGAACTCCTGTAAGTACCGTGCAGGTAGAGTGGAACCCTTCGGGAGGGACGCCAGAGCGAAAATGAAAATGCCACTTGGGACAAGCCAAGGGGCTACTGGCATCCCCCCTACCCTCAAGACGCTGGGCATTTCAAAGGCTATCTCCTGACAGGACTGCTGGAGCCTATCGCGGAAATCACCCTTACCCACCCTGCGTCTACCGACTCGCAAGTCTGGCCCCAAAACCATGGACCAAGCAGGACTGGATCCCACAGCACGTAAACGCACAGCATACTGAATGGCCAGCTTTCGCCGACGAACGGCCAAAGGTGGCTCCGAGGCCTCAGCATAGAGGCTGACCACTGGAGAAGTTCGAAATGCCCCAGTCGCCACACGCAGGCCACTGTGATGCACAGTGTCCAACATCTGGAGAGTCGAGTCACTAGCCGAACCATACACCATGCACGCATAATCAAGTTTGCTGCGGACAAGGGCTCTGTAGAGGCGCAACATGGCAGCGCGATCGGCACCCCATGAAGTGCCCGACAGAACCCGCAAGATGTTAAGCGCCCGCAAAGACTTGTCTTTAAGTTGGCGCAAGTGTGGAAGCCAAGATAACCTGGAATCGAACACCAGACCCAGGAAACGTGCCTGTGGGACAACAGGAATCTGCGCCTGCCCCAAGTACAGGCAAGGATCTGGGTGCAGCGTTCGTTGGCGGCAAAAGTGAATGCACACAGTCTTGTCCGGAGAAAACCGGAAACCATTACTGACCGCCCAGGTCTGGACTTTGTTAATCGTCAGCTGTAGCTGCCGCTCGCAGGTCTGCATGCGAGCTGCTCGAAAGCGCAGGCCAAAGTCATCGACAAACAATGACTGGGGAACAGCAGCTTGCTGAGAAATGGGGTTGATAACAATAGCAAACAAGATAACACTAAGAACACCTCCTTGAGGCACACCATTCTCCAAGACAAACGGGCGGGAAAGAGCCGCCCCGACACGAACACGAAAAGAACGGCCAATGGGGGCAGCAGTGACCACGAGAATGAACCCACGCTTACCTACTGCACAGCCATCTTAGAGGAGTAGAAGACAGGAATAATGGGTTGGACGAAAAATTGTTGGGTGGGAGGGAATGACGCAATAAAGGAAATGATAGCCAATGAACGGGAGAATCCAAGATACAAAGAGCAGTCACAAGAAAACAGTAACATAAACCGTAAATATTGACACAAACATCATCATGTCATAGACTCACACGGAAGTCTTGTTAGAGGATAAAATGCGATATAATGTAAACGTTTTGATTTTTTGTTTTACATCGAATAATAATGCCAAAATTAAAAATTTTCACCACGTTCATGGTGTAGTGCTTTCTTCAAGAAAATTTATAATTTATTCCATTTTATCATCCAAAAAGACTTCTTGTGAGACTATGAATTTACGAAGTGTTTTCCCGTTTTTACATTTCGTGTTAGGTTACTGTGTTTCTGCTGCCTTCTCTTCGTATCGTGGATTCAATTCGTGCCTCCATCGCTCCCACCTAACTCTTTTTTCACCAACCCATCGTGCCTGCATACAATCCTCTAAGATGGCTGCTTAGGCAGTTATGCACCTTCTCTTTTGCCGTTTTCATTCTTTTATTTTTGCTTCAAATAATGCTTGAAATATAGGGGGTCTTTTTATATCACCTTTAATACGTATTGCTTTCACTTCTACTCTTTTCCTCAGTTTTGTTAGTGTTATGTGCTTGTGATTTTTAGCTATGATTTTTATAATCTTTACTATCGTTCTTTATGTCATTGAAAAGATATGACCGAATTCGCAGCAAGACAGTTTGGAACAATACTCATGGCTGGTGTCGTCTGAGCCATTTCTCTAAATCCGTCACAGTGACTATTTGATCCTGCTAAGAAGAACACGTCGGTGTGGCTCAGCCAGCTTTTGTACCCACATGTTTTTTGAACATGCATATTACACCACGATTCTTAAAATTGACGACATGCTCTTCTCATTAAAGTACTGAAAGGGTGTGTATGGTCTTACACAGCAGTGAACAGTAGATGATTTAAAGTTAAAAAAAATCTGAATTACATAACACAGTAACAAGCAGTCATAAGTTTTTTTTATTAGCACTTACTTCAGTAACTTGAATTGCTACAATATGATCTACTTTTTCCCTTGCTTTGATTCCTCTGTAGTTTGCCGTGTATTTCAAAACAGTAGTGTCGTCAGCATCATGAAAGATGACCTAAAAAATAACTTTCTTAATGGAACTTCGTTACAAACAAAGAGTACCCATTGAAGATACTGGAAAAGGATCGAATGAGTTGACATACTCGGATATTTTTGCCATGTTTAATATAACCTTCTGCACCCAGTTGACTTATCTCCATGGTCTGAGTCATTATACCACGTTCAGTCCCATTCAACTGCACTAGAAATATTAAAATAAAAATTATGTAAATCTTGGCAAGAAAAATGTACAAACTCTCTACATACCAATGTAAAGATAATTAGAAATGGATGTTAGACGGGGAAAATTTTCTAGGTTTACTAGGTTGCCAAATTTTTCAATCTTTAAAACATGTTCCTCTGCCGGTTGAAGAACGGGTAGTGACACAAACGTAAGCATTTATAGATGGTCTAGGTCGGTGATTAAATTTTTGTTTGCTGAAACACCGTATGTAATTGATTATTCATTTATTGCTTTTGTTTGTTTAGTTCTTACAGTGTTTGCCTTTGATTCGAATTTTTGTCAGGATATTGTGGCAGATTTACAACACTTTCAGCAACTATTTGATCTGTTCTGGCTTATTCAGTCGACCTGAATTGTGCCAATAATTACTGATGTAATTCCACACGTGTTCGCTTACCCTTATTTCACTATTTCCTGTTTGTAAAATGTGTGGTTAAGTTCGCGCTCTACCAGATGTTCTATAAAATCGTTGTCTTGCATCAGATGACGTACGAAATGTTCACTCACTTGTCAAAAACCAGCGACTTTATTTCACTCTAATGTGTTTCTAAAATATATGGTAAGGTATGATTTCTATCCGATTTGCTATAAAATCGTTAGTTTGCACCAGATGATGTGAATTTCAAAGAAAAAATACTTGAAATATTCAATCAATTTTCAATATTAATAAATGCTTGAAATTCCGATTAAATGGCCATTTCAATTTTTTTTAGGCCTCTGTCATCTGATGCATACTAATAATTTTAGTTAGTTATTGTTTGCTTCTCCTTATTTGAATCTTTTCTTTTTCAAAAATATTTATTTGGGGCAAACTTTGTCCAATGTTCTACAAACTCGTTAGTATAATTAATAGAAAAACTACTTTAAATGTTCACTACTTTTCATGAGGCTTATACATGGTTGTTATAAATTATGGCTGAGTACAATTTATAACAGCCAACGATAACAAAATAAGACTTAGAGTTTGTGCTTTAGCAGGAAAATTTTTACCAATAATTGATTATACTAATAACTGAGTTGATTGAATGACTAATAACTGATTATTAAACGTATATTAGCACATCACTCATAAACTTGTAATTTTATTAGTTACGGATATTTCAACAGTACGGTTGTGCAGATGATACAACAACATTACAAACCTGGTGAAAGTGTGTAGCAAGTTCCTAAAACTGTTTGAATTTCTTGCATTAGATCCGGCCTAGCCACGTAATGTTTTTTCATCAAAGTGCCATCCTGCAAACACCAAATGATACAAGTTGTTTTATTTTAGAACTGGTCGCTGAATTTACTCACAGAATTTTGCCACAGACAAACAAACGGATTTAACACAGACAATTTCCTGACCTTAATTTCTACAGAATGTACTGTATGATAATATGCTACACCCAGTAAACGAAGAATTAGTCTATCATTTCGCAGTAACATAAAATTAAATTTTTTATTTACTAAAAGAATACAATTCCATTTCATGAAAGTAACTGTACTGCAAACGCGATATTTTGCATGTTGAGCCGTAATGCTAAAACCGCTAACAGTAAAATACCCAACACACTCGTCTAAGATACGTTAGTGTAATAAGCCGGCTTCTATTACATTTCTCTGTTATTACAAAACTTAAAATAAAGCACCGAGTATCCTGATTCTGGACATATGACTCTTGGCTTTCAAATTATGCAGAAAATTGGTGTTGAAAAAATGATTTTCACTTCATATTTGATGGTTGAACTGTAGGGAATGGATAAAGTTTAGCATAACATCTATGATAGAAATCAGTTTTTATTCAAATCCTAATCCGTTTCTTTATTAACTGAAGGTAGGGGCATATTTTTAGTTGGTTTTAAAGCATTTTCCTGTATTCATGCTTTTTAAGTGTGCCAGTAACATACATCGAAAGATTGGAAAGCTGATGTATATTTTGGAAGAACAACTTTCATACTACAATGTAGAAAATTTGCAATGCTTGCCCACCGTCATGATCATTGCATATTTTCCAAACTTCAGAATGGGATAATTAAGATATCCACCATAAATCCACTCCATTCTAAGATTTAAACTTGAATGTTGTTCTGTTTCATCATTTGCATATTGTATTGCAAAAATTTTCATGTAAATAATATTCTTAAAAAACACGAATCACATGCGTCTCCTGGAAACTATTGCAAATGGACTTAATCAGAAAATAGAATCAAAGGGTGAATCCAGTATTTACCATTTGTAATTTATGTTGCACGTGACGGTTTTTTATTTGGTACATTTAATAAAAAAAAAACACGTGCCTGAAAAAAGTTTCCATTGAAGTGTACACAATGTAATGTAATGTAATGTAATGTAATGTAATGTAATCATCATTAACACGCCATGCTGTAATTTTATTTCCCCGTGAACTTGTAGGTAATAATTTACAAACAATTTTTTAATAAGTACCGTACACGGTAGCGAGTAACATCTGTTTCTTACCATCGTAAGAGAACGACGTTGACCACCTATGAGAATTCTTGACATATTCCACAGGTCCGCAATGGTGAAGACTTTTTCCAACATTCCTTTATGTAAATCATCGCTTGATAATAGTTTCCCAAATTCCTGTTGCATGAGAAACGAATTAAGGACAGGTCTGAATCCATCTTCGGGTTCTGGACAAAACATCAGGTGGGGTAGTATGGGTGTATTTCCATTCCTGTAGTAAATATTGTACTTCGAAGGGTCAGAATGGTAATAGAGAATACGCTGGAAACTTAAGCAACAACCTAGAATCAAAGCACCGGTCCACATTAGCAACTTTAAGGCGCATGGCCACTGCAGTGATTTTCGTTTTAAGATCTCACGACTGGCTGGTAAATTCGGATTAACGTTGTCTATATCACTTTGTACTAAAAATGGTTTCGGAAATAACAAAGTTTTCTTTTTTGAACAATGGGTTCGAAACCAACAAAATGCTTTTGCTGTCTGGCGTGACATCATTTCCAGAATCTGCACGAGGCAGAGGCCCAACCAAAATCCAAGGATTCCTCCACAGTCACAGAAAAGGGACAATTCATTGTAAGCTTTTTCTTCTTGTGTCACTTGAACCGTTTCTTGTGGTAGGGAGAGGATTACTGTTTTTTTTCCGCTATCATTTCCATTGACACTGTATAGATATTTAAGACTGTATATAGTCTCCTCACATTTTGGTGGACAGTTGCAACTTTCCTTATGAAAACTATTAGTCACGTTATGCAGTATTGCTATCGACTTGTACATGAGATCTATAGACGTGCACAATGGATAATTGTCAAATTCTTGCATGAAGGGTAATCTGTAAGAAATTAATAGTTTTTTCTTTAAAACTGAATAGTCGTTACAAATTTATTGTTGCACAAAGGAAATCAAGATAAAACTTTAAAAACAACATATTCTTATAACAGGAAATACATAACACACCTATTATATTTATGTAACTGTCAAGATGTTACATTTACCTGCAACTGGACGTTGAAAAAGGAATTTGTTCAATGAGACAATTTGACAGGCAATCTGATACATGTTCTGGAGTCTCACATCGGTTGCTATTCGTGTTGCGCCTTACAATCTAAAATTGGTATGCATATATTTAGACTCCATACAAAATCAAGTAAGAGAAATTTTAATATAGCCTAAATTACCTGGGTAAAACCAAATACAAGTATCACTAGGCGGGACAAATCTATAGTTTTTCCTCTTTGAGAAGGAAAGAATTTTTCCAGCGACTTGTCACTTTCTTCATGTAATATTATCTATAATGAGATTAATAAAAGCAATTTACTGTGTTGAATTTTGGATAAAAATGACCACACGCAATAGAAAAAATTACCTTTTACAAAAGAATAATAGGTATTGTACAAATAACGTACCTGTTGTTAGTAGATAATTTAATTATACAGTTAGTTGGCTTTACATAAAATGTGCGTACACACTTAGTTCCCAGTTAAAACTTCTCTCTACCTGATTTGGAAAATCTTTCCGAAAAATATTAATCTTTAAATTATAAATATATATTAAATTATGGAGATTCGTTTCGGACATTATTTTTTTTATTAATATTTAAAAAAGTCACAAAACATTTCTTGCTCTCTTTAAAAAATGTTTACTCCTCGAGAAAAATATTCTCATGAAGAGAAATTTCTACTATAGAGAAATTATTTCTCTAAAACAGAAATATTTACTCTCTTGAAGAAAAATGATTTCTTTTGCTCTTGGAGAAATATTAATGTCTTTCCGAGATATTTATTCAATTCCCTCTTAGAGAAATTGTCCCTTACATAAATACTTACACTCTTGGCGAGAAAGTAACTGAGGTGTGCACCACTATGCACCGCAGTCGCCACTGAATTGAATATTCACGCTGGAATGCTGTAAAAATCGTCTAAAAGAAATGCACTGTTATTCTGATGCAGTTTTCTCATGCCTTATTCACGTGAAATCCGCTGCTGTTATTTTCGACTCGTTTGCCACTGCTGCCACGTTTATAATTGGCATCAAACGTAAGTCTGTTATTCAACCCTGGCACTTCATTGGGAGTCTAGTGCATATGCATTGTTACAATCTCGTTTCATGCAAGTATGCATTTCCGGGTTTAAAATATCTATCAAACCAAATCCTAAGAGTGACTGGCATTACAATTTGATTATCGGGTGTGACTTGTGTGTGTTCGCCGAAAGGTTGACTGTATTTATCTAAAATATGAATCTATCAGCATAAGCTTTAAAGTGCGAATGCAAAAGAACCAAAAATACCATCACATTCAGTCCATTCATAAGTTTTGTCACCATTCATTTACGCAAATGGACTTTAAATGCACCACTTACTGACAAGCCAGCGTAAATTAATGTTGATCATTTTCTTTGTTTAACGTAGATACATAAACCTTCAGTTTCACACAGGTGAAAAACCTTCAGATTGTGCTTTATTTCGGCAAATGCGAACAACCCTAACAACGAGCGAACACTCCAACATGACTCGAAATCAAATTGTTATGCCAGCCACTCCAGATGTCGCTTGAGAAAGATGTTAAAGTGACACTATCACTGATTGAAAATGCTACGATAATATATGGGGCCATCTATCAGCAGTGATGTTGTTACTTTACAACTTGCTCCCAGGTGCATGATGTCGTACCAAGAATTTAGGATTCTAGTGGCTTTTTTGTTTCGTTAAAAGAAACGGCATTGTACATTCCTTCACTTGATGCAAGTAAGTGGCTAGGCACTACAAGTCAGGACTAATGTTGCTAGATTATGCAGATTTCCAGTCAGTGCCACTTTAAACACGGAAGTACGTACTTGTGTGATACAAGGTTGTAAGAACGTTTTCGCACCATAATTCCGATGAAGAACCAGGAATGATTAGTGTACTTCTGTTTGACGCCAACTACAAACACAGCAGCGGGGGCAAATGCGTCGAAAATACCAGTGGTGGCGTGAAAAAATAAATGATGAAGTAACACGATCGTCAAAACATGTATGCTACGATACGTTTGCGTGAATGATGCTTACGAATTATGCATCAGAATAACAGTTCATTCCTTTTTGACGATTTTTAAAGTAGTCTGCCGTGTATGAGTTAATGAACAATGCAGTGTTGATAGCTGTGCACGGCGGCACACACGTTTGCTTCTTTCTTGCTAAGAGTGAAAATATTTTCTGTAAGAAAGACATAAGTTTTCTAAAAGAGAATATAATAAATTTTTCTCAAAATATTTTCCCCAGAGCAAAAGAAATCATTTCTCACCAAGAGAGTAAATATTTCCCTAA
>JAHWFP010031407.1:69363-86889 GCA_023313725.1 Lithobius niger
AGCGAGAATTAATTTCTCTAAGCGAGATATTTCTGCTCCAAGAAAATTAATTTCTCTAAAAGAGAATTTTTCTCTCAAAGTGAATTTTTTCTCTCCATGAGTAAATATTTCGTTAAGAGAGACATTTCTCTCCAAGAGAGAGTTTTCTCTCTACTAGAAATGTTTTGTGACATTTTTTGACAATAGAAAAAAGATATAATAATGACTGAAACGGCGCCCCATATTAAATGATTTATGGAGCAGTGTGAGTACAAACGGCATAAGATGAATAGAGAAACTCCAGAGGTGATGTATCCAATCCCACCTGTATACGTGGTGCACACTTTTTTGCAGTTAAATATTTTGCAGTTATATTTGTATAAAGTAGGTCCATTTCGGAAATTGTAATAAATTTTTGCATAGTGTGTGAAAATTCTGGCTGGTTTTTATGAATGAGTGTTTATACTTTTGGCAGTAAGCTACCGGAATAACAATATCCAAGGCACTCTGTGCTTTTATGCTGGCAGTGGCGTCTTGCAAACTAAAAGTACAGGTTAAGGAGGAGAGTATGGAATTTTAATACTGGAATTTGTAGTTGGTATTTCAGATGAAATGCTTGTATGTGACGAGCCAGATTAAACAAGTGTATACATCATATGTGGAATTGAACGTATGGAGTAGGAGTGTTTACTTTGTAGTAATGAAACGCACACCATCAAAACGTAGGAAACAGCAATTTGCTATCATTGAACATCTAGTCATGCAGAACATTGGGAGGAAAGTTAGCACCAATTGGGTATCATTCTGGTTTCCAATCTCCGTCTCATTGATGTTTAAGGAACAACTGTAACACAGAGACTGAAGCTCGAATCCAGTGTAAATTCATATATGGATCATTAACTGTGTATACTGCCAATCAGGAAACCTTCACATAAACCGACACTGGAAAAAGCAAACATGCTTTTAACTGAAGACCACTTATGTTCCAAATGTTTTTTTAACTCTTGTTGTTAGATTATACAAGCCAGCAGTACACAGCCAAATTATTACAGAAAATAAATACATGAAAAAATATTTCCTAAAACTAACAAATTAGGAATATCAGGGTACAGTAAGCAATAGTTGAACACGATGATACTATTCTCCTCCCTTTCTCCACCTATGAATCTAATTTCAATAGCTGTAGACAGAATTCGTCCACTCTTCATCCCTAAATTTGCTAAAGTCTATTCTCACATGTTTGGGTCCCAATTGCTACCCTGTTTTGTCCAGGTTTACCTTAGGCCTTTTGAATTTTTAAAAATTTTAACATATTAGTAAAGGGGGTAGCCTTTACTGTGAGGTTTGACCTCGGTCTTCCATGTTAACGCCGAAATTTCGATGCTTAATTTCTCCGCCGCCTTTTGATATTTTCCACTCAAATTTAGCATATAAGCTTTGCTGGACTTGGTGAACACGTGTACCAACTTTTATTAATTTCCTATTTGTCACAACGCAGATCTGTACTTGAGCCGGAATCGTGAGTTACATTTTTGGCGTTGACTTCTTCTTACTTCTTATTATGACACTTTTACACAGTGGTCTCTACAGACAAACCCATTTGTCGTAGAAAGCTTCTTCTTAGCGCATTTAAAAGAGCTACTTCCGGAGATGTGTCCTATATAGAACTATAAACTTCAATTGGTCGTCCCGTTCCAGAGTTACGGGGCACTGAACGATCCGTTTCATTGTTATACATTATTTAAAAAATTGTTTTTATGCAACAATGCCAATCAGCAAACGCCAGACGGAAAGCTTTACCAAATGCTACTAACGCTGGTGAGCCAACAATATACCCAACCGTGAAGAGGAAGCATTATCCTTATTACGAATCGATTTATATAAAGATTTCACGTCATTCTCCAATGTTGAAGCTAAAGTGTCCGTTGTCCATTTGGCTGGCCGTCCTACATTACAAATACGGACAAAGCCGCTGATAAATAGCTGCGGACAAACCAACTTCCAAAAGAAAGTCTTGCACTGAGTGCAGACAACCAGCTTGGTATGTCAAAATATCACGAATTAGAAAACAAAAACGAGCTCGTTTGATGTTTAAGGTAAGGTTTAACTGATCCGAAGTCGAAACAGCAAAGTAACACAAATAAACATTCCTGCAAGGTTTCACAGACCGCAGTGTTCCTGTACTGTTTAGTCCACGTGAAACCTTACTGCTGTATTCGACCATTAGACATGTAAATAAAATCAAAACCCTATCCCTACTTTCAAAATTGTTGTAAGAATAATATAGTGCATAATATACGCTACACTCTCTCGCCTACTTTCGGGACCAAATTTTTCATCATTATTCTAGTCCGGTAGTCTCTGTTCCGTTTATTCTATTGATACATACACCAGTTTTTAGGTTTCATATTTAAGACTTCAGGATTGGTATTTCATTTTTATTTTCAACGATATTTCCAGTATTTCAAGGAGTCCACGAACCAGGCAGAATTAGTTAATCTGTAGGTCTGCAGTAAGCACACTAAAAGTATTGTTTGTACGACTTTTCAGTGATATCCTTTAGCCTAGTAGAATGATCCAATCAGACATATCGTGTTATATGGTAAAAACGTGTGAATACAGCAGTAAGGTTTCACGTGCACTAAACAGTACAGGAACACTGTGGTCTGTGAACCTTACAGTTAAGTTTCTTTGTGTTTCTGTGCTCTTTTGACTTCGGAACAGTTAAACCTTACCTTAAACGTCAAGCGTTCTCGTTTTTGTTTTATAATTTCCGTAATAGGTTACAAACTTGCGCTTTTTGCATTCTTGATTTCCTGTATGATGTTGTAGTAATAAAACTATTTGTGAATAGACATGGTGAGTTAATCCCTGAAACGTGGTGGTGTTGTCATGTCTCTTTTGCACTCACCTTGGCTGTTTTATTTTTATTCATTATATTAATTAATATAATATAAACCACAAGGCTAACAGGCAAATCGGACACAGAGTCTGATTTTTTGTCAGTTTCTTCTATCTTTCCTAACTGGTACATAATATCCTATTTGAAATGCACATTTCAAATAGGATATTATGTACCAGTTAGGAAAGATAGAAGAAACTGACAACAAATCAGACTCTGTGTCCGATTTGCCTGTTAGCCTTGTGGTTTCTTGTATGACATCTGTCATGACTTCCAGCTATGAATCTTACTTTTACCTTGTAAATTATTTTTTTTAGAAAGTAGTTTATGTTAGTATTGTGTTGTATATTCTAATAACGAATGCAATATACGGCTCTTTAATTTGAACTGGGGGGAAGCCAGACTACCAACAGAAATTAATATAATGCACGGAACTCGGATGATGGTACACAAAAAACATCAAATGCAAGTGCGATCCCAGAGTTTGAAAAACGAATTTGTAAAGAAACATTTAAGTCTTATAGTCGTATCAGTGGCAGAATATAAAAAGTTACCTTTTTTAGAGAGGCTGTTTTCCAGTTCTTGAAAGCATACTTAAACGTCAATCTCACATTTGTTTCTGACCCTTGATAAGGAATCTTCTTTCCTACACAAAGAAAGGGAGTTTGTTATCAAGAAAATTTTTGCATCAAATTGTTTAGCTGATACTTGATGTTTTTTTTATACCAACGTGCGATTTGATAATAATTCTGTTTCGTTTGCTAAATTTCGTACGTGAAAGTTTGAATTTTTTCTTGCTTGTTAGTTAGTGCGCCTTTATATACTTGTTTTAATAATAAAAAAAACAAAAAAAACTATAGCAGCAAAGATATAATGAGAGTGCGTGGCTATTATAAAGGCTAAAGGTAAAATATACTGTTGACTAAATACTTTGTTAAAACGGAGATTACCAAAAATAATATGCTTTGAAAGTATTCTTAACTGCTGACAGTGAAAATACCACGACTGTAGCACTACTACTAAAAACGAATTCAAGTAAAAATTCAACATAAAAGAACCATTCAAATGAAAGTAAACGTTAATATAATTCTGATAACAATAAAAAGTCACAATACACTGAAGCCTATAAAACCATGTGGAAGGCATGGTATGAGGCATGATATGGATGAATAGGCACGTCGACAGTATGGTCATTTGGAACAAAAATTTTAAAAATCTAGCCAAAATGAAGGCCAACAATATAATTCGTTATGACTCTTTAGCTTAATCTGAACCTCTCATAGCAGAACAGTATTCATTTACTTTGAACAATTGAAGACCTACTTGTACTGGTCTGAACGCAAGACCAAGCTTTTGTGGACAGAACCATCGTGTCCTCAGAGGAGTCTAGATTTAAGGGCATTTTTTAATTAGATCCCGCTCGTTTAAATTTCAATGGTCTTAGGCAGCATTTATCATGAGAAAAGGATGTATTCATAACATTCATCTGAATGGCCAGCATGTAAACTACTTTATTTATTACGAGCAATGGATAGTATTTTCCTACAAAAACCAGCCCCCTAAAACTTTACCAAACAGCCAGTCCCAAAAAAGATTTTGCGACTACAGATCTCAACCAATGATCTGTTACCCACAACGATAGACTATATATGATTAAAATACAATGAGTAGCTATTGAGTAGCTCAAATGGCAGAAAAGTGATATGTGGATTCGTCTATGCTATTCCTTTTTTTCTAGCTGAGGGATGAAATTTATTTTTGCGACATTAATGACCACCTAGCCAAAAAGTAATAGTCAAGACTTTGCCGGTGATGAAGTAATGGCTACTGGGAATAACATATTTTAGGAATGTTTGTAGATCTGGCTGCCGTCCGTATTTAGGGTCATAGCTAGTGGTCTTTATGTAAATGAACAAGATATTAAGATTGAAACGTTAATCCTAGAATACAACTACTGCTGATTAATCACGTGCTTTGAACATTTTAATTAATTATCCAGTTACGTAAGTCGGTTGAACTGAATGACAAATTAAAAAAAAAAACAATATTTTGTTTTTTCTCGAATTATTTTATTTTGCCATGGCCGCACTACACGATTTGTTGTCTGTCAAAGTTTTTCCGTTTTATTAGCATTTGTTTGATGTTCATCTTTTATTGTATGTTTTGTACTAAGAAGGAAATCTGATCATTTAATGTATATTAAAATTTTCGAATTCTACGATAAGATTTTCTTCTTAGTACAATAGAAATCGAAAATTTTAATATACGTTAAAAAAAACAATAGGGAATTAATTGGTCGTCCACTTGAAAATGTTCGAGTTTGTCGGTTTAGTATATATTGCATTTTCACAAGACCAGGCGTTAATACTAAATGCTTGTTGAATTAATCCGTTAAGTGTATCAGTTATTGTTTACTGTGGTGTCTTTATTTTTTTGTAAACATATACTAAGATAAAATTTAACTATTAGTTCTATATTCATGAATTACATTCGTTACCATTTTTTAAGAACAAGGATAAGATATTAACGTTAAGAAGACGTAAAGGGTTTAAGAAATCGATATAACTAAGATCGTGGTTTTGTTTGTTTGTTTGTTGTGTGTGTGTGTTTCCGCAGTGGGAATCTTGATAATCTTTAATTAATTGAAGTCCGCAATGGAAAACTCGGTAATCTTAATTCTTTTATTTGTGTGTCTTTCAAACTGAATTGTTTACATAAGAAATGATTCGACCTATCATTTCTACAAAGATGCAAAGTACTGGTGACGTTATGATTTTTCCAGTAACAATATTTTCACGCAAACGAAATGTGGGCCTCTATTTCTCGTAACCCTGTATCTAACTAAATGTAATGAAAGCCTGTATGACTGCTAACGGGAAATCACACTATTTTCATGCAAACGGGAATCACAACAATGCTCTATAGAAACAGGCCATATACGGAGTCTGCTATAGGTGTCCTAAATCTTCTAAGAAAACAGTCAACTACAGCATTTTTTGTAAAATGTAACTGTGCTGGTAAACATCCTTTCTCTGGGTGTTTTTTTAATAGTTTATACTCACGTTGTGTCATGGTAAAGCATATTCCTAATGACGTGACGAAAACTGACATTGGCACTATGGTGTTCTCTTCCAATTGTCCTGCTGACACCTGGAAGCATTAAATAATATGTGAATAGGTTAGAAAATACAAAACTACAGGCGTCACTTTTTTGCAAATAAGTTTGTTAGTGCTTGGAACTCACTTCTTAAGGAAGTTCATTAGTGCTGTTGAAGCGCTTTCTGTGACATGCAAACATTAAGAACTTTGTAATAAGAAATCTTTAACAAGTGTTATAAGGTGCCTAAGGTACCCAGCTATCAAAGCGCCATTAAGCCTCTTTCTCCCAAGTGTTATAAACTCTCCAACAGCTGCAATGGTAATTCAATTTGATTTCTCTGTTTGCTAATGTCTTTCTCACATGTCGATTTGAAACATATTTATGACTGCTTTATTGTGTATATTTGCTATCGTTTGTAACAAAGCATCGTGTCGTTTTATACGTGAATTTTATTTGAGGAAATCCATTAGAAACCTAAGCCCTGCCTGCACCCAGTCGATTTTTTTCAAATAAATAATGTATTATTATAATTTTTATGCACTATGAATTGCAGTGGATAGGTGGCACTTGACCGTTTTGAAATACTACCAAAAGTAAATAAATGGTTGACAACTGTTTTCCATATAGCAGGCACAATTTAAAATTTTTACGGAAGTGAAATTAAATAAGAAAAAAAGTCAAAACATAAAATAATCAAACAGATAGTTTCTATGCCTTTATCGATGTATTCATCAACAGTTTCTTTCTCTATACCTTCGTTTCACATCACTTGGTAGTAAATATTTGTTCGTGTTATTTCTTCAGAAATGTTGAGAAAATTAGGCCAGCTTACAGTTTAGAAGGCAGATGAATACGTTCTATATACATAGCCATGCAATTATTAAAATCTTTCTAACTTACATTGTACATCGATAAAACTGAAGTGTTGTGCGGCAGTCTTGCTGCTGACCAAATATCCAAAACAGAAACATTGCCATATTTCAACAAATCGTCAATGTAATCGGTTGAATTGACGTTGAACATTGTAAGTAAAGCTGAGTCGTAATAGGCTGGTACGGTACGCATATTGATAAATGGGCAAATGGTTATCGAAAATGGTGGGATTCTTTTGTGTTGTTTGTATTTTACAGTTGTCAGCGAAGGATCATCGAGGAAGTATGAAATACGTTCAATCATCTGGTACATACAAGCTGCTAAGGATAACAGGCACAAAATCAGCCAAATCAGTCTTTTCCAAATTTGGAATTTATTAGAGCAGAGCTGATGAAATAGGTCCGTTTCAGTTTTACCCATCTCTTCAGTAACAGTTTCATTATTTGGTAGAGCTCCAGCAGTCCTCATTCGAACATTTTTGAATAAGGATATTTCCTATTATTGTAGAAGAAAAAAAAAACAGTTTTATAAATGTTTACTTAAATTTTTTTTAAAGTTTATACAAATGCAGTATGATATATTTCCTCACGTGTAAATCGTTCCTTGCGTTGCAAACCTGGATTCTACTGACTCTGGCCATGTTTAGTAGCAATAAACTAAATTGTTACGATATTATCCAAACAATTATGGCTTTAAATATCCTACAGCCGATGTACGCTCTTTACACTTGTTTACTTAAGAACTGTAATTATCTGAAAAGTAAAGAAGTGATAAATTATTATGACAATAATCAAGGACTGTATAAGCCAAACTTGGTACGTCTATGAATTTATAATTTCGTCCAGAATTGACTTAGACCAACAAAATTCGGTATTTGGGGTCGTGTCGTACTAAAATCAAAGACATGCCAACTTGAGAGCTAGTCTATGCTCCTGCCTAAAATCTATCCCGACTAGGTGTGGATTTTGACTTTGTGGCAATGCTCAGTGCTTCCCGTCTTTGTTCTCACAGAGCATGTGGCTTTCAGTTCTTTACTTATTACTTCCCCCCGAGAAAAGAAAGAAATGTGTAAAATCATGTCCTATTGTTTACTAACACGTAAATTATAAATGGCAAGCCTGGCCGGTAATTGTTATAACGTACATGTAAAATAAAACACCTATTGCTCTCCCCCAGTGAACGAGTAAAAAAGAAAAGAATTAGCCTTGTCGGCATTGGTATGCCCCCACCCCCATCTCTGCCGTCTAGCTACTGTCTCAATCGTAGGTGCATTCTTATACACTTGACTACAGTACTTTCCAGAAATCCTATTGGATTTTATACCATCAGGGTTGCCACACTGCCGCTGCATAAAAAAAACCCTAAGCAACAATTCATGAAAAAGGTTGAATAAGCCTATATTGGAATCTTTCCACACACAAAAATGAGACAAAATGGGGTTAGGGGCGGGTGGTGGAAGAAAATAAAGACACTTTGTGCCTCCTTTATGCATTTCTTGCTCTTTTTCTTTCTTCATCGTTTTCATTTGTTAGGCTTAACCCTTCTAACAGCCCCCAAGGAAAAGTACTGCTAGTCCAGTCAACGAAGGCTCAAATTTGGCAAATTGTGGAATAAAATGCAACATATCTTGAAATTTTGTAAGGTTGTTCGGGGTGGTTTAGTAATGACTATATCGAAAGTCCTGATGATTAGGAGGTGAGCTGGCTTTGCTAGACCATAAAATACCCCAAAATAAACTGACTTTTTATTAGTTCTCCGTTAATATCTCGGAATCTGTGGGAACCGTTCACTACAAAAGTTGCAGAGGACAAAATTTACCACAAACTTGATCCTAATATTTTTTTCTCTAACACCAGTAGTTTACAAGATATTCGAGTTCGAAAATCGTAAAATCTCAGAAATTGACAGAGATCTGTTATACATAGCATTCATAGAGGAGGTGTACGCACCCTAACCTTATTTAATTTACTATACCAATTATATAACAGCAAATACTTATTTATCACTATACAAATTTATATACTACATCAGGTTACTACATGTAACATCAATCATAACATCAAATCAAGCCGAGGTCAACGTTCTCATCCTGAAGGTCCTCAACAGTTAGTGTCAAGCTATCCCAACAATCACCAAGGCAGTTGTGGCAGATTGCAATTCATGCTTCTGCTAAATATGAGGTTGAGGACAGCTTCAGGGGCAACAGCATCTTTGGTGGCAGTAGGCACTAGATTGCCATTCTACCTACACTCCCAACCCCAAAGTGCATCTGGAAGCTCATTTCCCATCCAGAATGGCATGCTGTCTATGCAAGTAGAAGGAAGTTTAGTAGGAGGATCTCTCTACAGACTAAAGAAAATCTAATCCTGCCTCTGCTACATCAATTTCAATCTAATAAACACAAGGCCAGGGTGATCAAGATGCTTTCCTCTAAACTAAATGGCAGAGGAGTACAATGTCTTCAAAGACCTAGTCATGCTGACACTCTAATTGTCAGGAGCGCTATTGCCAAAGCTAGTGACAGTGACAATGTAGCCATTGTTGGAGAAGATGTAGATTTATATTTCTTCTTACAGCTCTCACAGCTACACACCGAAACATATTCTACGTGTGTGTTCTACATGCCAGGTCGTAGAAAGGTAGGAACACAAGTATTTTCTTCAACCCGACGACAACAGAAGGGTCTCTAAGATGTCATACTATTCGCTCATGCATTCACAGGGTGCGACAAGACATAAGCTTCCTTCAGGAAGGAGAAAGTAGCAGGTTACAAACTGCTGATACAACGTGAAGAATTGCCCAACAGGTAGCGGAGGCAGATCACAGGTTTTTCTTGACTGTGTATAGAGCTCCTCCTAATATAACATCCCTCAACTTTTATAGGCACCATGCCCTCACAAAGTCTACCACCAATATGAAGTAAGAGCTACTATCCCTCCCTCCCACAGAATGGGCAGCTATATATGCTCATTTTGTGTTTTCCAACAACTGCAACTGTGGATGGGTAATGAGTTACCAGATAGTGCCCTTTGGAGTTGGGAACCAAGGCAGAATGGCAATCTTGTGCTTACTGTAATCAAAGATGCTATATCCCCTGAGGCTCTCTCAACCCATATTTTGCAGACGCACCACACGTTGTAGAACAAGTGTGGGTGCAGGAAAATAAGCATGAGTTGCACTGCTATTTGACACACCTGCCATGGTAACTGTTTGAATAGCCTGACACCAACTGTTGAAGACGATAAGCTTCAGGAGGAGGACGTTGACCTCGACTTGATTTGATGTTACTGTATATGTATTTTATTTTTTTATTCGATGTTGTATTTAATAACCTGATGTAGTAACTGCATAATTATGTAGTAACTAAATATGTATAGCAGTAAATAGGTGTTTGATGTTATATGATCGTGTAGAAGCTTAAATGAAATTAGGGTATGTTCAACTGATCTACGTACACCACGTATAGTATATCTGTCAATTTCTTAGATTTCTCAATTTTCGAACTCGAATATCTCATAAACTACTAATGCTAGAGAAAAAATGGATAGAATAATTTCTGTGATAGATTTTGTTCTCTTTAAGTTTTGCATGAAATAATTTTTGGTAGGACCCACAGATTCCGAGATATTAACGAAAAACTAATAAAAAGTCAACTTTTTTGGGGTATTTCATGGTCTAGCAAAGCCAGCTCACCTCTAAATCATCAGGACTTTTGATATAGTCATTACTAGACCACCCCGAACAGCCTTGCAAAGTTTCAAGACTTTGGGATTTTATTCCACCTTAAGTCCTATTTTAACTGGACTATGCAGTATTTTTTACTTTTCAAAATTCCCCTCGGGCTGAATAATGTTTAGCGTGCATAAAGCTGTTAATCAACGCAATTATATTTGCAGACGATTTTTTTTCAGCTGCAATGAAAAATAACTGTTTTATTCCAGTAAACATAGCTTGAAATCAGATTCTTTTCTTTATTCGTAAGCTTTGAAAAAAGCTTTTTGTTAGCCATGGAAAAAAATTGTTCAGGGGCCTTGGAAAATGCCAGCAAATTCCGTAAAGAATGACTATAGCAGCTCTTCGAATATGATGTCATCCCTTTCAAACAACATGGAATTTCGTATTCGTTTTTTTGTAAATGATGGTGAACAAGATGGTGAAACACACGCTGCATTGTACGGCACTTGAAATTAGGGAGGGTCGAGGATTCATTGATTGTATCGTTCACCTTTTTGACAGTTGGGAATCGTTGGCACGAAAGAATGTGTGCACTTTCTTACGAATTGCTGACAAGTAAATTCGTCATAGATTAGCATTATTGTTCGCTTACAGTACCAATATCGTTTGGCTTAGCCCTGCTGCAAGTTGAACATTTGCAGCCACACTCTGATGCTTATTTGCACGATAGTTGCTAACTTACCATAATGCCAGTAATTTCGGCAGTCGTATCCTCGATGTCGTCCACAGTAACGTCAGGGTGCTTCCGCCATAAGTTAGTATAGTCATTCATTATTGTTTGTGTGCTGTACACTGGGAAACAGTTGACCATTGCGATGTTGCTTGTAGCAGTGCTTAAGTGAGCCTGCAGCGTCGGCCTACCGTTGCCATGTTAGATCGGAAGAGAATTATAATGCCACTGCACAATCAACCAGTGCAGGTACTATTTTGTAAACGCGATAGGAGACGCATCCCACAGGCGTGACTGACTCTCAAGTTGGCGTGTTTAAAATTTTAGTTCACCCCAATACAAAATTTTGATAACAACAATCAAACCATTCGGCGTCCACAACCAGTCCATTTCTTGTTGTTGTTCTTCATCTGCTTGTTGGGACATTTTGCCCTTACCTGGGGATCGAACCGATGATCCGAATTTCAAGTTTTTATTATTTAAAACGTATGTAGGGACATGGTCTCGAGCCTTTTAATGGGAATTTAATGAAACTACAATATTCTTGTGACGGAATTCCAAATGGGATAACAATTTTGCTCTCACCTAGAGCTTGAACCAATGAACCGAATATCAATAGGTCCTAACCACAACCGGGGACTTTTGAACGCGAATTTAATATAACTGCAGTATGCTCTTCGACTGAGCATTTATTATTGTAAAGCACTGGACAGAAATCATGAGTTGCAGTACACAAATTCATACAAATCCAGCTAAAAGCATGAAATTTTGTACGCAAGGCTTTTTCAGCAGTAAAATCTAACGAACCATGGAACCACCATGAAATATCCTGAAAGGCTCCCAATACCCTCCTCCTCAGAACCACCAGGTCGCAGCTCCTTGAGGATTGGGCAACAAATTCTTGAAGATGAATCTAAAAACGTAAAATTTTGTGCACAAGTCACTCTTAGCAGCACAACTCGAATCAGCCATGCAACCACTATTATCTCCAAATTGTATGCTGTCAGTTGGACACCTTTGACGAAGACAGGAAGTCAACTTATCCGAAACACTTATCACTTGAAACATAATGGATTGCATAGATCATCTACCCCTCAATAAAGCAGAAACTCTTGGAGGAAAACGCCATTGAACTGCAAGGAAAGTAATCATTGTTCCCGCCAAAATGATTTCACGTTTGTCTCTGGAAAAATTGCTGCTTCTGTGTCACCTACAGAAAGTTCAGCCGCCGCGCTTTGCATGACATCATGCGGTTCCCAACTAACTAACTTCAACTCAATTTCAAAGGGAAACATGATTAATGGATAACTGCCGATACCAGATCAACCAGAAGAATTGTCACTGCGCCTGCTTTAAAAAAATGAACTTCGAAATTCAAGGACCTGCAACGACGCTTTTCCCAAACTTAAACCTTTCACGAGTCTGAGATTCACTCATGAAGGACCTTAACAGATCTTCATCAACTAGCGACACTCACCCTTTTAACATGGGCAACCTTCACGTCAACCATAACTGCAGTCTATGCTACAGTAAAAAACAAGCACTCTCAATGGACCCAATCAATTCTTCTTCTGAGGCATCTCTCCCATGCCAAGAAGTTTGTTCTGACTCCAGATACAAAACTTAACAAATGCCTTAGGCCATAATTCATCACGTCTCTCACCTCCAACGCCGGAATCGAGCTCTTAAGACTTCCCTGCCCTCTTTGGGCATTATGATTCTACCTAGATGGTACAGACAGCAACGTAATTCGAAAACCCAATGACATCTGAGTGACTACAGTTGAGCTCCGTGCTTTCTCTACTTCTTCAGCCTTCCACTAGGACATCCTGCCATCCTGCAAGCAACTTTACATCGTCCGGCATCTGCTTTAAACTTACACTGGCACCCATCCTCCGCTCTCAGAATGGCATCCATCATCACAGTCTGGAGTGTTGTACAACCCCCAATGCACTGAACCAGATTCACTATTTGATTTTTTTTTACACTGTGCAAAGTCTCTGAATTTTCGGGAAACCAGCTCCTAACCATAGGTGAAGCCAGGTGGTCCCATGTGCCATAGGTGGGGCTAGGGAGTGCCCACTTCCATGTTTGCGAGATCTTCTGTAAATGCTAAATTTATAGGTAAAAATTTTGTTTGTATTGCTAAGTACGAAAATATGCATTACATGTACCCACCATACCTCCCCTCATGAGTAACCACCAAGACATATCGTGACGGATAAAAATGGCTGCTTTTGCTTTACGGCTCATTGAAAGGAAGGAAGCGCACATGCGCAATTCGCAGCTGAAGGATTTAGACAAATCAGTCTCAACAGGGAATCTGTATTCGAGAATAAGAATGCTAAATTCACAGGCAATGTATATTTTCGGACTTAGCAATAGAAACAGACTTTAGCTGGTGGGAGCCGACAATTCTCTCTTTTTTACCAGTGTGTTTGGGTAAGAATTGAGTGCACACAAAGCATCGTTTCTTCACCAAGATCCAGTTATAATAATTTCGAATTTTACTGTTAAAATGATTGAGGAGTTAACATTCGAGTTGTAACTTTATGTTTTTCGCTGAACCAAAAAACAGATTTAAATTACCAATTCAGATAAATGCTAACATGAAAATATGTTTGGGGCCAACACAAAAATTATAAGGCAGCACCATACCATAATATATAACACACAAATTATAAGGCAACACCCTATCATAGCATATAAAACTTTTATTACTTTAAACCATCACCATCCTTTATTGTAACACTAGGCAGTATAAATTGGAAGTTTTTCTAAAAAATGAAAAGTAATGCTTATGCTAATATGTTTGACATTAGTATACTAATTAGTTTTGTTTAATAGTACCAGGATAGAATAGGTTATTTAAGGGTTTTATTTACTTCAGCCATGCTGGTCACAAGAGGGTGCATAAAAGATTTATAAAATATGTTAGTTCAGTTTCTTATTGTTTGCGATGGCTAGATGTTTGATGATAGGTCGTGAACACCGATAATATTTTTTTTGTTTAGCAGCAATACCTATTATATACTGATGCTCAGTGTTTAAAATGACAAACATGTTCAATCAATATTAAACAAAAAATAGTCTTTCATACTAGTTAATCTTGCCAACAACCAAACTGATCGGTGCTGGCAGGTCAATGTCTGTTCACTAGGGCCATCGAGAGAAATGGTGGGGCCCGGGAAAAAATTCTTGGCCAGAGGTTCTCCTTCAATTCCTTCTTTTTCCTTTCTGGCACTGGGGATGTGATGGAGCCCCACTTTTGAGCAAACAGTACTGAGGCCCAGGACAAAACGTCCCCATCCCCCCTTGTCGACAGGCCTACATTAAAAATACTGCTGCACCAACTGTTATGAGATACTGTCAGTGGATCTCAGTACACTTTAAAAAAATAAAACCGTAATTTACCAGATAAAGTGGTAATTTATTTCCACTTCCTTGTATTGTAAAATTAGGGTTCACATCGTTAAAATTAATTACTTATGACGAAACCGTCTTGCCAAATCCTAACCTCAGGCAGTTCATAGCAGGGGTTGCGGAGAAATGAGAAGCAAAACTAAAAACGGTCCATGATCGTCAATTCTGACTGACAGTAAAATAACTGAAATTTTAACGCAGTGCCTGTCTGCTGCTAAGAAGCTTGCATCAGTTCGTGAGCCATTCTATTTTAGTAAAACCTGTTGAAAGACGATATTCACACGTTCAAATACCTCCACTATCTTTAATTAATTATTCCACAAAATTAAGAGTCGATCGTAAGGTTTTACAAACGTTATTCTATCCAAGATTCGGACAGGCCAATGCTGGCTGGAGCAAGCCTGCTAACGTGACGTTGCGTGATATGTCAGTATCGATTTCGAGTTGCTCAGCTAAAGCACTGCTACAATAAACGTTACTAGAAACTGTTAGTAGATGTCGTTGAAAGTCTGTGATGGTTAGAAATTCCATGAAAATCTATACCATTATCAGAGTAGTTGAGTAATACGTGATACAAATGTATGTTTAGTATTTAACGACCAAATCATGTCAAAAAGCAATTATAAAAGAGTTGATAAGTTATTAGTAATAGTTACTAGCAGCCAATGAGATCAATGCCAGAAGGAATAAGCCTGTTGACATCACATCACGTGACGTACCTGTATCGATTGTGAGTTAATCAGCAAATGCCAAACACTCCAGTGCCGTCTGGTGATTGTGCAGAGCATTAAAACATGAGTTCTTCATACACAATTTTTGGCCACTTGTACTCCCTTAAATGTATTATCCTTTCCTGGTTCATTTCATTCCTAAGCCACCAAAATTCTCAGTCGCGCAAAATCCACATTGGTACAGCCTGCAACATATTTTTGGTGACATTACTGTTCTTTATGATGAAACCTCAGTCGTCATCCGTTATTGCTGAAATTACTTAGTTTTTTACTAAATGATACTTAGGCTAATGTGACTCAGACACGAGGTAGGATGCACCATTGTGTTACGAACGGACAAATATCTCAGTGTGCCTATTAACACTGAGGAAGAATCGTATTTACTTGAAAAAGAGGCCTTACCATTATAAACACAAAGAAAAATAAATTGTTAAACAGATATAATTGACAGGATATCAGGACACGACTATCACAAAATTCAGAGTGTTGGCATGAACCTAAACAGAAACGTTACAAGCAGGACAAACCCATGATAGTTTGTGATTATCCTATCATGACTTAAAAAAAACGCCGGGATGCTGTAACAGCTATTGTTCGTGGTCTTATCCAGTTTCAAGGATACATTAAATTGCCAAGGCCTGCAAGGCCTAAATTTTTAAGAACTTTCAGGACCACCTGCAGTGATGGTAGACTAGACACTCCAACATCGTATATATTAACTAAACTAACCGTAACTATGGCATTAATGTTGCTGCCTGGATTGATTTTACGTTCGATTCACATGTAGCTGATGTTTGCATAGCCTAACTCGGTACGCACTACAACTGGATATAATGTTGATATTGCCAAACGGATTAAAAAAAATTGTTACGTAACTAAATATGATGTCTGACGTTACCTCATAGCTGAATTTTGCTTTGCATTGGAGGTCACGTTGCATTTATTCCAGTCTGCATTAGGTACATTCGTCATTTTCTCTGACGTAATTAATGTGGGCTAGTCTAATATTATATAATAATAATAATATATTCAATCTATTCACTCAACAAAAAATTAAAAAGATATGCAAGGGTTTACGAAAATAGAGGTGCGTGTTCTGGGTGATGTAAGGTACAACTAAGGTTTAATGTTGTTAATTTATGCTTAAAAGATGGAAGTGATGGGGCCGAGACAATCTAAGAGAGTTCCACACTAGAATGACTCGAATGGCAAAGAAGGACTTTATAGGATTAATATTGTTTTGAAACGGGGGAATGATAACTTGAGTGGACCCCACGAGTGTTAGAAAGTGGGCTGAGCTCAAACAATGACAGGTCAACCTGTTGTTTTGAATTTGGAAGGTCAAAAAAGGTCTGATTTTAAGCGATCGTGTTAGGTTAAGTTTTTAAAGTCTAGAAGTGACCTGGTAAACCTCCTTTGATTTAATTAAATCTATTTTTTCAATGTCGTTTAGTAGGTGTGGTCACCAAACCTGACTCGCATACTCAAGCACATATGATACGTGGCGTAAGCCAGCTACTCAAAGAGTAACACAGACCCGAGGTTCTGACAACGCAGACTGTTAAGAGGCATCTCTTTGCATTAGGTGCTGTCTCCCTAATGCCAGTTTCATCAAACGAGTGAAGCACTCCTGTTGGACATTCATAGGGATAAACAGTATAATTAAAATGGGCCATGCCTATCAGCATAGTTAGTTAGTCTAACTTTAATACAGCTTTGTGGCAAAAACACCACAATCGCCTCCACTAATGGAAAACTGGCATCCGACCAAACACTTTCACATTCAGACAGATATTTACTTTTACGTTACTTAAAATTATATATACATCTTTTTATACCACGGTAATTTATTCCATCCTGACAAATTTTTTGGGTTAAAGTAATTTTTGTATAAAATACTGCTAGCTGTACCCCCGGTGTAACATATGCCGGTCTAGCCAGTTCCCAAATACCTAATTACCGGTCGGAATGGCACCGACACCCTCCCCCTCTCTATCCCCCCCCCCCCCGAATCCTCCTGCCTCCCTCCGCCACATTCTCCCACTGCATGGTCAGATTGAGCCACCCCTTTCCCCTTTCTCGCTTGAACTTCAGTAACACACACACGCACACA
>JAHWFP010031407.1:86989-113893 GCA_023313725.1 Lithobius niger
TGAATTTGCTCATTGCCACCCAAACCTATTATATATATATATAGATTTCATTAATCATCTCACACCTTAGTTTAGTTGGTAAACACATAACACCCCCCCCCCCCCCCATAAAAAAAACAACATTACGACACTAAACCATTTACTTATAACTCTACAACACTACAAAATATTGATAAGATTCTACCAAGGATATCAAGGCAAAAAATTAATTCCAACCTAAAAAAGCGAAAAGGTTTCTGCTTTCTTCCAGGTGTGTTGGCAAGAAAAAATCAGTATGTTTATTAAAAATTTAACCTGTGTATTGGGCATCATGTCCTTGTAGACGTTTTATGTGGAATGCACGTCACTGTTCGTGTTCTGTGTCTACGTCCATTGCTCGAAGGATGTGTAACTTACTATAATTCTTCCTGTAAAAATGTTATTTCTGCAGGAGGCGTCGCATTGTTGATACACATTTCTCTGCGGTTGAGTCAAAAGCAAAGGAAAATCAGCATTTGGTACTGAATTTCCTGATTTGCTTCTTTTCTTGGTGTTTTTTTTTTTTTGCTGTGCTTGGGAATTTCAGAAATTTCAACACAGATGGTTGAAATGGAATATTTCCTGTTCACTGCTGGTAACTACTGACAGCAGGAATCACGGATTTTGCTGCCATTATGTGACGTTAGGTTGTAGTACATTACTAAATTTTGTTACGTCTGGATATTTTTCGTCACGTTCCATTTTCCTATGACATCATTATTGTTCCGCGTGTTTGCGCCTTAGAATCCTTGTCTTAGTTTTTACGCAATATTGTAATTCAGTATCCTTTACTACAATTGTCCGTGCTATCCATCGGTTTTCGCACTTGGTCTGCTGTCAGTACGCCACACATTATCACCAATATCAAAGGTTAGTTCCGTTCGGTGTTGATTTGATAAGAATTGATATGGTTGGGCGTCTCTTAATCTTTGACTGTGTCGTGAATCATAAACAACAAACGTGTAAGGACATTACGTCCGAGAAATAGCTTCGATGGAGATTCATTAGTAGTGCAGTGAGGCACGGTATGTGCTAGCAATAAATAATTATTTAACGCTTTTTCAACATTTAAGCTTTGGGAAATGTTTGCTTTAATGCTTTTTTCAAGCTATGGACCACACTTTCCGTTGCGCCATTTTTACAAGTACGGAAAGGAATGGTCTTTACATGTTGGATACCATTTATTTTTATGAATGTTTCGAATTCGATACTCGAGAATTGACATCTGTTATCCGACTCTAATGTACGGCATAGCCATACGTAATAAATAGGTCTTGTATAACTTTTGTAACGCTCTAGCTTGTTGCAGATTTCATGATGCAAGCAAATGGAAACTTACTGTAAGCATAGATAATGACAAAAAACACATTTTCCTTTCGAATGGTCCACAAAAATGGTCCACAACTCCAACATATAGACACCACTGAAAGATGAAAAAGCCAAACTAATGGCAAGGCTTTACTCGAACTTTTATTGTCCATTGAAAAAACTATACTATGAAGTAGTGATACTAACAGCTTCAAAACAGTGTAAACACTCTCATATTTAGGAAAAATTAAAAACACAGAAACACTCGAAAAGGATGGAAAACTCTACTGATATTTATTTAGCTCCTATTAGTACACAATTCCTTCAATGGTCTCTTTTTTTGGGGCTACAACGTTTCAAAAAAGGAGCAAATTGTTGAGAAGGTTTCTTGCAAAAACAAACTTGCAAAAAGAATGGAGCAATGAAGGAACAATTTTTCCCTGATTTACCCTGAGTTGCATAAATCATTCGCATATTCAACCTAACTTTATAATTACAGTACACCTGGACAGTTATGCCACGGAAAAGTGGCAAAAAATATAGATTTGTTGGCTAAAATGGTATTGAGTTAGGCTTGCGATAATTCCAAAAGTAAAAGGATAAAGCTATATAAGAAATACCTGAGCATGACATTAAAAATTGAATTAGGGTATGTATTGAATCATTTGGAGTTTATTTTTTGAGATTTTTTTTACTTCTACAATGTCTGTTGAAACATTTGTAAAATTATAATTCCCGCTGTATGTTGGTTTAGGTATTAACATTTTTAAGGAACCTATCAACATTACACAAAACCAACATAAACGTTTTCGTGCACAATTTCAAGGGTTATAATATACAACCTTAACAGAATGACCATTTGTGGCCATCCTATTAAAATCTGTCAAGTTACTTCGGATGACATTTTACAAATGCCAACTTGTGGGTAATCAAAACTGCACAATGGTTTTTAGTTTATGCGATTTATGTTTAATTTTTATACAATTTTTACGAACTTAGTCTTGCGTAGATGAATAGGCTAAATTTTAATCTTATCAGACGTCTAGAAGGGTAAACCAGCCTGGTAAGCATTAGGGTGATCCCAGAAAATCATCGAATCAGACTTCCCGTCATTGCAGATGACCAAGCTATATTGAAATTACGCCAAATATATCAAGTAGCTGCTGATGGAGATTTGTGGCCTCTCACACAATTGTGACAGCTATTGAAAGGTAGGACTCTGCCACGGAAAACTTCCTGGTCACCAATTGGGTCACATTCTTCCTCTCAAGGGTGAGCAATGAAACTGCTTAGTGACTTTCCCATGGAACATTTTTCAGTCACCAATTAGGTAAACTCCTTCATAACTAGGCAAACTCTGTCACTACTCAGAAACATTGCCACTGTTACGTCGCAGTAACAGCGGTATCATAAGAAGGATATACATAAAATAGGCTAATCCTGGGCACAGTGAGAGCTCCACAAATTCATAAAATGCACAACAAATTTTAATTTTTGAAAATTGTCTTACTTTCTTGGTCACAAAAAAACAAGATAAAATGCATAAAAACACACACAATTTTACAAACACGGCCTGCCATGCCACAATCTTGAATTCCAAGATGGCGGCATGGCAGGCCGTGTTTGTAAACAGGGGGTGTTTCTATGCATTTTCTCCTGTTTTTTTGTGACAAAGAACGTAAGACAACTTTCGAAAATTAAAATTTGTTTGTGCATTTTATGAATTTGTGGAGCTCTCACTGCGGACAGGAGCAGCTTATTTTATGAATCTTCTCATCTCCACAAAATTATCTGATTTACTGAATAAGAAGGATATACTTTTAAAAATGCGACCAAGGCCTTCTGCCCACGGGGGTGTTGCAACACTCATGAAAGTGCATAAGTATTTTTTTTTTGTAAAAATAAAGCATTACTATTTATTAAAAGATAACATTCACCCAAATACAAGCAGCCAAATGGTGTTTAAACTTGAGTTGGTATACGCTAGCCAGAGGCTAAATTCTGAAATGACTAAGAAATAGTATGTTTTGCTTTAAATTGTTACACGAAATACTAGCTTACAATGCATAAACCTAAACCTACGATTTTTGGTAAATTATTTAAACTTTTTCTTTTCTGTACCAAGCTTTTGCCCAAGTTTCAAGTTATATTGTTCTTTAAAACCAATAATTATTAACAAACTATGGACAACCACTGTGTATACAATAACCATTTACAACAAGAACATAAAGACAGAATTCGTTTAAAAACCAAAATCTAAAAATACTCAATGAGAAGCCATGACAGGCTTATTTCAGTGATGCCCACAACAAATTCGACACCAAATAAACATTAGGATCGAGACCATAAATTAAATAACTTACACTAGTATCACAAATTCTGTTACCGAAAACTATTCCGTGAAACAGTAGACCAAGCCTCTTAGTGCGTGCACAATCCAAAAATACAAAAAGGATCACAAAACGAAATGTCAACACGTGAAACAAAACGAAGGAAGTGCGAAATGTACATGCCCATTTTCCCTTAAATAACACGATGAAGAAGCCTAAGTCTTCCGCCCTCCCACCCAAAGAAATGCACAAGAAAAGTGAACAACATCTTCAAACGTCATAACTATTTCCGGCATGGAAGCACACACAAAAATAAATGGTTTAAAAACGGTAATAGTTTATATTTAGAAGCCAGTAAAAACATTTGCGATGCAAGGTTAGCAAAAGCTGAATAAACAGAAATGATATAATGTCCTAGCTCACTGTAAGTAACCACTTGAAAACCGATGCAACACAACGTAGTTAGTTTTAAGAGTCAAATCAAACCGTACTGCGAACGTGATAGGTGTTCAGATAATCCAACTAAGTTTCTCCATATCTTGCCCTCCAATTTAACATTAAGCCTCCTTGCTTAATTGCACATTTACAACCTAGTTTTCTCCATAATAACATCGCAAAATAACCATATTACCTCCTGAGTCAACGCCTTTGTCCACATCCACAGCTGAAACTGATAGGGTAGCTTGCAAAACTTCAACAGGAGAAACCAGTATACCCTGGTATATCAACTTTTTATATTTTGTGTTATTGTGTTATGCCTTTATACTTGAGATGACCTAGTGTCTTGCCATGTTTTAA
Organism: Lithobius niger; assembly: GCA_023313725.1. NCBI lineage: Eukaryota > Metazoa > Arthropoda > Chilopoda > Lithobiomorpha > Lithobiidae > Lithobius > Lithobius niger. The sequence goes on from JAHWFP010031407.1 coordinate 91,444, forward strand.
ATATTTTAATAGATAAACCTGATGACAAAAGTTGATCATTTTCGAAGTGTTGTTCGTTTTTTAATATTGCAGCACTGCTTGGCTTCTCTTTAATAATCTGTTCGTGTGCTTTTTACTCCAGAACTATTGTATCAACAACTGGATCCCCAGCCAAGATATTGTCACCTTCATCTCCAAACAAAACAGGAGACCTATAAGAACTAGAAGAGCCATTATTAAGTTCTTTTGGAACGTAGCTGCAAAAGTTACTGGAACGTAACACAAGAAACTGAAAAAATGCCATGCGAGGCAAACTATTGCTTGGCTCCACTTGACTGCCTGAACTACTGGAGGCTTCGGAATCAGGACTATACGCCATTTTCATTTGTGACACTTGGATTTTTTATCAACAAACCTGGAATAGCCTGTTAAAATTACTTTCACTTGTTCAATTCGGAATGGCTAATGCAGCTTTATCCTTCACGTTGAACTCTAGCTCCATTACCTCAGTAACATTACCGAAGCAAACAAATGCCATCCTACTAATATGAGTCACTGCCTTTTACACGAACCATCATCATGACTTATGTTGGAAAATAGAATTTTGATGCCTCAACCGAGTGATATGTGGGAATAAACCGTAACCGAACATTTATTCTGGTTTTTACTATTTTCCCTTCTTCAACATGCCTCAACCGTCGGTCCATCTCCTATGAACCCAAGGTCCTGTAGGGGAAGCCAGGAAGTTACCACGTGGTCTTGCATCATGTGAAAGAAGACACCAACACTGGTTCTAGTAAAGAACACTATTCATGATCGAAAGACCACGCACTGGCTACCAGTTTCTCCACACTTCGTACTAGTAAAACAGCACAAAGATATAAAATTTGTGGCATTAACTGGTTGGATGATCGGAAAAAGCAGACCTGTAAGTTTAAAATGTTGTCAAACGTTCACATTTGTGAAACAAGGTACGTGGATTGTGCGACCAGGATGAGGGATTTCCTCGTAGATTAAACCTTCTCTAAGCGTTTCTCACTGTACGCTCATAGTTTTCATTTGGTCCTGCTCTCACCTTCTCAGCTGCACACCTTGTAAACAAACAAATTGCAAGTTTTGAATGAGGTAGATGATATGCAGACGTCATAATGAATGTAACGAACAAATTGGGAGAATAGAATACAATTATACAGGGTGTAACACGAAACCCGTTACAGTGCTATACCTCGAGAAGTAATGATGATAGCTTAATGCAGTAAAAAAAACTGACAAATTCGCATGTGGACAATTCAACGCCAATCTGTTCAACTTTGTGGGGTCGCCCCAAAGGGGTTTTCAGGGGGGCAAAGGGGCGTTTCTAAGAAATTTCAAATGGGAAGGGGGGTCGAGTGATACATAATTTAAAAGGTCTTGTTAAACCAAGCAATTTCTGAAGGAAAAGTTTTTGATGGTGTCAAAACTAGTGAAGGGGGCAGCCAAACGAAAAAGACAACAATGGAGTGGAAAAAATTTTACACCATTCAATTGAATGCAAGTTTTATCCTAATTCTCACGTAATTTATGCAGATTTTAAGAGCTTCAACATTAGAATGTTACATGACGAGTGTTGAGTTTGCCGACCCCCCCCCCTCCCACCTTCGGGGAAGAGGAGAGACGGACGCTTGCTCGACCCATAGGAAATTTAAAAATCGGGTACCACTACGCCCAAGTTACATTCTCTCTGCAGAAATGATTAATGGTTGTATGTACATGTGTAACATGAAATCTGTGACCTGCCATAACTCGAGAAAAAAATGAAGATATTGTAATTCGTATGTCTTTTTTTCACATTAGGCTTTTTTTATTTCTACGTACAACCTGTAGATAGAGAGGGGTAATACTAGTCGAATTTATCCCAGTCCAAATAATTTTAAAGGGTCTGTGGTGGGTTCAAATAATGACCATGCAAAACTGACTGTTGAGATATGTACCCAGGGAACATACCAACTCGCTCCCCCCACCCCCTAGTTTGGCGTGTTTATCTAATTTCCGGTTTGATTTCTCTTAAGACTAAGTGTGTGATGTACTTTAGTTTACATGAGCAATAGGGAGAAATATGCAGTGTACGATGCCACGTGAGTTACCCTATTTGCAACGGAATTCTTTTAAAAACACCCCTTTGCCCCATTGTGACGAACCTACGGAGTTAACCATTATTTAATTAGGGCAGTGCAACAGGTTTCGTGATAGTCTTACGCATTCTTGGAAAGAAAGCAGCTTATCCATAGTGATCCTTTTTTTTTTTTACCCCGACGGGTCTTAAAACATCCTGGGTGGGGGGGGGGTGTTAGCAAAGTCATCAAGACTCGTCACGCAACTTTTATTTTGAAGCTCTTAAAATCTGCACAATAAATTACGCGAGAATTAGGCTAAAACTTGCATCTAATTGAAAGGTATAAAGATATTTTTCAGTCCATTGTTTCTTTTTTTGTTTGTCTGTCCCCCTTCACTGGTTGACAATACCAAACAACATTTCCTTCAGAAGTTGCTTGGTTTGACCTTTTAATGATGTATCACTTGACCCCCCCCTTCCCATTTGAAATTTCTTAGAAATGCCGCTTTGCCCCCCTGTAACCCCCCTTGGGGCGACCCCACAAAGTTGAACAGATTGGCGTTGGATTGTCCACATGCGTATTTGTCAGTTAATTTTTTTACTGCATTAAGCTACCTTCATTACTTCTCGAGTTATGGCAGTGTAACGGGTTTCGTGATACACCCTGTATATTACAAGCAAATAGTTTATGTCCAAGTACACATTGATTTTGTGATGTTCTGGGAATCGAAGAAAGAACATGAAGCCTAGATCGCTCCAGTGGAGTGAACAATCGAACAAAACATTTCATAGTTTGGGGTAGACGTCTTTAACTCGAGTCGAACTTTAGAAAAGTTGGAAAAATTTACTTTTAACAAATAAATGTTTTAGACGAAATCGAAGGTAGCTAGCAGCTACCATTTAAACATCATTACTTCAATGCTTACTATAAGCCTGGTTAGAATAATTTGTAATTTGTTCATGTGGAGTGAGATTTGGTTAAATTGTTTTCGTTAGAATATGGGAAACAAAATTAGACCAACACAAACTATATTAATAATTTACGTAAACGTTTGTTTACCTGCACAAATATTCTGTGGACATTCGATGGCGTGTGAACACGACACAATATATTACTTTACCAGATACTTCTCTGACGGGAATCTTCCATCCTGACTTCAATGGTTGTGGAGGGACTACGGAAACAAAGACATTGTTCTAGGTTTGAAATTGTAGCAGATAAGTTTGCATCGTATCTGTTTGAAAAAACTATGGCTGAGCTCTGACGAACAACCTCCGAGGTGATAGTGGACCACAATGGTGAGAAATTGAGGGCATCCTAATTGGAGGGTACAAGAATCCCATCCCAACAATAAAAACGGGCCGGCTATAAATTGTTGCCTCGACTAACAAATTGTTCTGCACGGTAACACAAGAACCACCATCCCAACAATGAAAACGAGACGGTAAGTTATTTCTTTGGTCATCGAAAAGTTAAAATCGAAACGTTGTTGCCGAGACTAACAATTTGCTCTGCACAATCACAGCAAAAAAGACTAGTACCGCAAAAACCCCTCACCCCAACAATGAAAACGAGCGAGTGTGTAAATTCATTGACCAGTGAAAAGTTGATGTTGGCACATTGTTGCCTCGACTAACAATTTGCTCTGTGAGTAGTCTCAGTGGCAAAACTTAACTGACGTCATTAATGAAGAACAGGTTTTTTCACATAGTACGGATATCTCAACCTAGAGCAGTAAACTCGGAGTGGGTGGGAGCAGGGGCTGTGGACGGTAAATGCTCGTATGTTGAACAATGCATCTGTTAGCCCTGCTTTGGCATTCTAATGCTGCAACAACTAAACAGATGCGGAGGTGGGGACCAGTGCGCCTGTTACCATTAAGCATATGATAAACTGAACCTAAAAGGTAAGTTTTTTGGTTAGTTGGGGTGAAGAGTTAGAGACTGAATCAGTTTTAGCGAACTCTTGAAACAGGAGGAGAGGCATGTAGAGTGGAATTGGGGGGGGGGGGGCAGTATTTAATTCAACTGCCTGTCCAAAGTCATCTACGTGTAGCAAAGGAGAGGAAGGGAAGAAAAGGGATGGTCAGTTGGACCAGAAGGGAGGAAAGGGGAGGTGAGAGTGAAGAGAAATTAAAGGAAAAATGGAGAAAAGGGAGGGAGAGGATGGGAAGAAAAGGGGAAATATACGAGAAGAAAAATTGCTTATCTCAGTCTGCGTTCAGGCAGCACCAACAAAAAACAGGGAAACAATCATGGGTGAAACTAAACCACGGGCTAAGTCGGGTACAGCTGCTAATTAGTTAATAAATCAACATAGACTGCTTAAAGGACATAAATCCTTCGGGTATATCGTGCGACCTGAAGAGACTGCAGTTAGCAACATTTACACAGGTTAGAGTTAATGTTGCCAAATCACCTCACACGCAAGAAAAAAAACAAGAAAAGGAATGTGTTGGCAACCTTTACATACGTTTGGACTAATACAGCAAAACAGTCATGCAGGAAAGCCAACAGGGATTTATGTCCCTTTAAGCGAACATGCTGTAGATAAAAGTTAATCTAAATAACATCGAAAGCATGTTACTAGCCATTTGTCGACTATAAATTGCTGCGATAAAAGAGCTGAATACTAAATCTACTTGCAACTATATCTCAGGTGAAATTACCTTCTCCGACCTAAATTTTCCAAACCATATTCTCTACTGCATCATCAGACGATTTAAAAAAAATTCTTAAGCCAAGTACTTACCCAGACAGGTCAGAGATTCTATCAAGTGCCTGCTTGGATGGTAACCAACCACTCTGACTACTCGGTTATGCTTGCTAAGGTTGTTCGTTTGTAGAGTGTGTTCGATATTTTGTATCGACTTGGTAACATAAGCTTGTTGATGTGACCGAGGAGACCAACTTATCATAACTTGTCTGATAATATTCAAGTTAACTTGCACGCAATTTAAGCAGTCTGCAGCTGTAATAAAATATCGTAGTGAAAATATTGGAAAACGAAATCACCGACAATTTCTTTTGGAGACTGAAATCTTACATTAGTGATTTGAAAGAAAATACCAATTCGTTCCGTTACCAGCTAATGAATTTTATATTTTCTTTTGCTTCGAGCATGGTACGTTGTAAACTTAAACGGAGTTTAAATTGTATCATGTCAGAATGCTATCATTTTTAAAATAATTTAAATTTATGGTACCTCGTCAATCAATATTATCCAGGCCTGGTGCGTGACTGACAGTAAAGCAGCTATCTGAATTATGATGAATTTTGTGATTGCCTTCATTTCAACGTCCAAAATGCAAACGAAATGCAATACTCACACGTTAAAATCCAGCACGACTTTCATTTTCATATCAGAGAATGCATTTTCATAGAAATTAAAAGTTAACGATTCTTATTCATAAGTAAACATTGCGTGACACTGTGTTTCGCTGCTAAAACGAATGCCAGTGAGATATGAACCTAAAAACAACAAAAAAATATTGACCAACAGAACAAATGGCTAGGATCGCCAACCATTTCTACCTTATCGCCTAACGGAGTGTTCTTAGAACCCATTTGACTCAGGTGTGGTACAGAAGTTAGAACCCTTCCAGCCAGCCAGGTGGTATTATACCCCCGTTACTTACGTTGTATTTATTTATTTATTTTTATTTTTCGTGGAATAGATCAGAAGTATTTACAGGATAGTGTCCTATTGGTGAACAATGTTGCACAATTAGTTAGAGAGAAGAGATATTGTGAGAAGGGAATCTTCCACTGGCAGAGTAAACAAAGTTTGTAGGAAGATAGACAGGTAGAGCTCTTGTGTAGGCCAGAGTTGGAAAAAGGGCACTTGTTGATAAAAGGTAGATTAATATTATTACATTATTAATACATTTAAATAATGGAAATGGAAAGCTATATTACTTGCAGTGAATGAAAATTGGATAAAATGGTACCTGCGTATAGGACAATTTTCCGTGACGGAAAGTGTTTGTACTAAGCATGAATGATCTATGGCAGACTGACTTCGTGGAAATGATACCGTACGCTAACTTAAATAAAGGTTTTAACTAGCTACTAACCTGCATTGATGTCATGTCCAAGTTTGCTTGGGCCATTCCCCTTAAATCTAAATCCAGAATAGACCTTACCGAAGCTTTCAAAAAAATACTCACAGGATCGATACCCCCAAAAAATTTGCAAGTCAATTTAGGTAGTGAGTTCTGCAACAAAGACTTCACAGCCCTACTTAAGCGCCATAACATCAACATGTACTAACGTACTCTGAGAAAAAAGCTAGCGTTGTAGAACGTTTCAACTGAACGTTGAAAACTCAAATGTGAAAAAGGTTCACTAGACAGGGTAATTACGAGTGAGTAAGCATTATCGACGAGTTAGTTTCCAAGTATAATAGCACGGTTCATTCCACTGTAAAACTGAAACCTAAGCAAGTAATCAAACATCACGAACCTCTGTTGAGACGAACAAGTACTAAACGGTTGTTGAAGAAACACAAATTTGCAGTTGGAAATAAAGTCAGGATTTCTAAAAACAATTTTTGATAAGGGGTATTTGCAAAATTTTACTAACAAAGTTTTCACGAGCCGTAAAGTACAAAAAACCCAACAAGTTACTTATCTTCTAAAAGACGAGTTGGGTGAACTGGTGCTAGGAGGTTTTTACGAACCAGAACTTCAAAAGACTCTAGTTCACGATTTGATTTCAGTAGAAAAAGTATTACTTTAGAAGAAAGGAAAAGATGGGAAAATGGGAAAATGGAAGGGATATGTTGCCAATTATATGAGGTGGACGGATAATATTAGCTCTCCTAAATAAATGTTGAATTTTCATGTAATCAACAATATATTTTTTTAATTCCTTATTTTTAAAAAATATCTACTTTTTTTCCAATTAAGAAAGGTTCCTAAAAATAAAAATTTTAAGATACCATACAACCTTCTTTTCAAGGTTTCAAAATGGAAAAAAAAAATACTTTTACCTGTATTTACTTTTCGGAGGTATTTTCTAGTCAGCACCAGTTGAGAAACCACCTTCGTTCTTACCATCCATCCAAAGACGAAAAATGTACGTGTTTCAAGGATCGACTGCCCACTTCTTTGAAGGAACACTCCTCCCTATTGCGTGATGAAGGTCTTAATCATCGGTTCTATGAAATGGAAGAGTTCGACCCGCTTCAGTTTCTGGTGTCAGTGCATCTGGCACTGCTTGTAAAGTGCAGATCTGTGCAGAACTGTCTCCGATATGATTCGGCAGAGACACTACTATAATTCAAACTGGATTTGGTCACAGTACACCGAAGTTTACAATTCTAACGATATTCCCCACTCATTGGACGAAGTTTTTAATTGGATCCAGCAGTCCATATTGACTCTTTTGCGAAGCGGGGGAGTGGATGGGTGATTTCTAGCATAAATTACTTCGCTGTTAGGGTGGCTAGATATCAACCATTACGAGTTTCATTTTACATTCCACTCCTGGAAGGTTTAAAACGTAAGACTTGGAGGTAACCAATGTACCAAACTTGAATGATGAAAAATGTTACCTGTACTCTGTACTAGCTTCTTGCTTGGAGATGCAAAGCCCCGATCCTAAAGATTACTGGAAATTTGACAAATATGAACGCACAAACGATCTCTCGATTAACATCATAGGGTACAGCTGCAGAGAAGACTTGTTCCCTATTCGAGTTTCTAAAAACTTCGATGGTCGGCCTGTAGATCTCTTCATGCTAAGTGCAGAGGTTTATGGCTCTGACACCTTAAATACGCATTACTGCTCCATTAGGTGTATTGATGATTTTCTATGCCACCACGGTTCGGGATCGTACGCTAAATTCTATTGCCGAAACTGCTTCGTTGGATTTGGAAGTGAATAGATGCTATTAGCTCATAAAAACGAATGCTTCAAAATCAACCCTGCACAATCATTCAGATTCAGGTAACCTGATGAAAACTTCCTGGAATTTCTCCAGTTTAACCACACAATCCCCTTCCACCTAATAGTTTATGCTGACTGTCAGTACCTGCTTCGACCCATCCAAACCGTTCACCCCGACCCTTCCATGAGCTCGTCTACAAAAATTCACTTGCATAAACCTTGTAGTTTTGGATAGATCATAATAGACCAGGACAGGAAAATCGTTAGCCGAGATAACTACTTGAGATTAGATGTTGTTGATGTTTTTTTATGAGCTCATGGTTAAAGAAAGTCAAGGTTAAGACGAACTTTTGTCAAATATTAAACCTTTAAATCTCACAGAGGAAGAAAAACTCGACTTCTACAATGCCACCGTTTTTCACTACTGCAAGAAACCCTTCAGACCCTTCCACAAATTTCTGCCGAAGAATGAGCATAAAGTCAGAGACCATTCTCACATCAGTGAAAAATACAGGGAAGCTGCTCACTCAAAATGTAACTTGAGTGCTATAGGGGGGGGGAGATGAGGCTTAATGGCGCGTCGAGAGCTTGGTCATCAGCGCCAACCTCAGTCACAGTGCAGTGGTCCGGGTTGCCACTGCACCACACATTACAGAGATATTATTCAAACCCCTAATCTAAATCTTGTCATACATCTGTACCTCCTGCTAAAATTGAAAAACACCGGACAGGAGGACAGACTTATCGCTCAATTGACGCACAATGTCATGCGGAAGATGGAAACGACGACGAAAACCATCAAGATGGCAACAATCAACAAAGAGGGGCCGGACCGTAAGTGGCCGCCGACACCAATAACATTCAGGAGGGTCAACCCCCCGCAAAAGGAAACAGTGAGTAAGTCGAGTGTGACCAATGCGCAAACGGGCCAACACCACCTCCTCACGGCGACTGCGGCGACACGCCGAGTGCCATTCCTCAACAGTGCCTTTAATAGCTCGTAATTTATTGCCTTCCTGTCCATCCCACGAGGCTTACCAAAAAAGCGTGTAACCTCAGACGCAGAGTTGGAAAAGCGTCCGAGGGAACAAGGCTGAGATCCCTTCCGAGAGGGCCAGAAAGGGCCCCTTTTGCTGCAGAATCCGCTTGCTCATTTCCACCTATCCCAACATGGCCCGGGATCCAGCAGAAAAGCACGGTTTTCCGCTGGCCAGGCAAGCGGGAAAGCAAAGCTTGGACACGTTGTGTCAAGGGGTTCCGAGGATTGTAAGTCGCCAAGGACTCCAGGGCACTCATGGAATCGCTAAAGATAATGAAATGCGTGCCCTGAAGGCCAAGGATCCATTCCACCGCCAAACCGAGAGCCAAAAGCTCTGCAGAAAACACAGAATAGCCTGATGGAAGGCGATGGGCAACCGTTACTTCCTTACACACACAAGCACACGCCACGCCAACGTTCGACTTCGACCCGTCAGTAAACAGCCGCTGATAACCGGCGTATTGGGAACACAGCCGCCGGAACTCCTGCAAGTACCTTGCTGGTAGAGTGGAACCATTCGGGAGGGACGCCAGAGCGAAAATGAAAATGCCACTTGGGACAAGCCTAGGGGCTACTGGCATCCCCCCAAGCCTCAAGACGCTGGGCATTTCAAAGGCTATCTCCTGACAGGACTGCTAGAGCCTATCGCGGAAATCACCCTTACCCACCCTGCGTCTACCGACTCGCAAGTCTGGCCCCAAAACCATGGACCAAGCAGGACTGGATTCCACCGCACATAAACGCACAGCATACTGAACGGCCAGCTTCCGCCGACGAATGGCCAAAGGTGGCTCCGAGGCCTCAGCATAGAGGCTGACCACTGGAGAAGTTTGAAATGCCCCAGTCGCCACACGCAGGCCACTGTGATGCACAGTGTCCACAGTGTCCAACATCTGGAGAGTCGAGTCACTAGCTGAACCATACACATGCACGCATAATCAAGTTTGCTGCGGACAAGGGCTCTGTAGAGGCGCAACATGGCAGTGCGATCGGCACCCCATGAAGTGCCCGACAGAACCCGCAAGATGTTAAGTGCCCGCAAAGACTTGTCTTTAAGTTGGCGCAAGAGTGGAAGCCAAGATAACCTGGAATCGAACACCAGACCCTGTAAACGTGCCTGTGGGATAACAGGAATCTGCACCTGCCCCAAGTACAGGCAAGGATCTAGGTGCAGTGTTCGTTGGCGGCAAAAGTGAATGCACACAGTCTTGTCCGGAGAAAACCGGAAACCATTACTGACCGCCCAGGTCTGGACTTTGTTAATCGCCAGCTGTAGCTGCCGCTCGCAGGTCTGCATGCGAGCTACCCGAAAGCGCAGGCCGAAGTCATCGACAAACAATGACTGGGGAACAGCAGCTTGCTGAGCAATGGGGTTGGTCCCAATAGCAAACAAGATGACACTAAGAACACCTCCTTGAGGCACTATTGAGTGCTATAGGTCAAAGAACCATCCCGGTAATATTCCACGGTCTGGAGGGTTACGACATGCATTTATTAGTACAAGCAGCACACAAATTACCTGGAAAAATAGACGTCATTGGTCGGAATACTAAACGGTTTCAGAGCATGACAATTATAACCAAGAAAATTGGAGTAAGTCTCCGTTTCATAGACAGCGTTACTTTCTTAAAAGCCTCTCTGGATATGTTGGTTGGAAACCGTAAAGATGGTAAATTCCCTATTCTCGAAGCTGCCTTGGAGTTGGGATTAAAGTCGAAGTGGTTTGACGACAACACAACTACAGAAAATGCTCTGAATCTTCTGAATCGGACGGAAGTTTACTCCTACGAACACGTGACGGATATGACCGTTTTTTGACAGCGAAACTTTACCTGCTAGACGTTTTTTTTCTCAAAGTTAAAGGACGAATAATTGGCTGGGGAAGAGTACATACGAGCTTTAAATCTCTGGTGGAAGATGAGAGTCAAAATTTTGGTTCTTACCACGAAATTTATCAAATGACTGACGTGTTTCTGTTAGCCGACGTGTTTGAAGATTTCCGGAAACTATGTGTTGAAAACAATAAATTGGACCCCTGTTATTACATTTCGACACCAGGATTCAGTTGGTCCGGCCTCCTGAGAATGCGCAAGTCCAAATTAGAGTAATTCACTCAAGTCGGCAAACACAACCTGATCACTCGCGGCATTCGAGGCGGTGTTTCATTCATAGCTCATAGGTACGCTAAAGCCAATAAGAAATACTTACCTGACAACCAATTTGACCCTAGTCAACCTACCAGCTACATCATCGACCTAGACATCAACAACTTGTACGGTTTGGCCATGAACCAAACGATGGGTTATGGTACGTAACCAAGGAAGAGATTCGAACTTTTGACGTTGACACCGTATCATATGATTCGGACGTTGGTTACATTCTTGAAGTCGATTTCGATTATCCTCAAGAGTTGCACGACTGTCACAACGACTATCCCCTTGCTCCAGAGAAGTTGGAGATCAGGGAAGAGCTAGTGTCTCCTTATTCTATAAATCTTACGAACCATGTCGGACACAAGAAGAAGTATGCTGTGCATTACCGTAATTTGAAGTTTTACCGATGTCACGGGTTAATTCTCCGGCACATACGAAGAATCCTGAGTTTCAATTAGAAGCGTTGGATGAAAGAATACATCGACTTCAACACCAGCAAGAGACAGGAGTCGACCCAACCATTCGAGAAGGACTACTTCAAATTATTAAATAATTCGGTGTTCGATAAGACCATAGAAAATAAACAGAACTGACTCAATGTTAAGCTTTGCGCAAACATTAAATCTTCCCTGAAGTACACGTCTCAGCCCCAAGCCGATTCTTTCAACATCCTGCTTGACAACCTGGTACAAGTTAACTAGCGTGCACGCAGCATAATGTGCGATCTTCCTACATGTTCGAGATTTTCTACCTTGAAGTAGTCTAAATTAGCCATGTTCCAATTCCATTATAATTTCATTCAGCCAAAGTAGGGTGAACGAGCCAAGCTCCTTTATACTAACACAGACAACCTCTGCTATCACATTGAAACCCAGGATATATACTTAGATGTGATACGATTTGAAACGAGTAATTACCCAACAGTTCACAAGCTTTTCTCCACAACCAACAAAAGGATGGTGGGGAAAATGAAAGGCGAGATGGGTGGAGTCCCCATCTTGGAGTTTGCAAGTTTACATTCCAAGATGTACGCTATCAGAGTTCCGGGCCGTGAAACTACCATGAAAGCCAATGGCATTCAGTCTGGATTCGTAAAAAAACCAGTTGTATTTCAACGGCTACAAGTCCACGTTTATGTCAAAATTACCACCTCAGAAGGCAACTTGGGCGAATTGCTAGCATTGGCCACGAGCTGAAAATTACCAAGTCCCTACTCTCACCCTACAACGACGAACGTTTCGTGCTAGACGATGGTAAAAACACTCTTGCCATTGGACATTACCGCACGGAAGCAAAATACTGGCATGTCGGCAACTTCTTTTCTGAGGTGGATGTGATTACTGACGAGGAGCACGTAGAGAGTGCCAGCCTTGCCCGTGAAGAGCTAGTTGTTGAGCCATTGGGTGAGGTGAAACGACTGGAAGAAAAAGCCAAAGCTGCAAGAAGACTCGATTTGTTCCTGAATCGTCAGGAAAGAGCGGAGGTGAGCATAGCTGGAAATAGACGGGTGAAAAAAGAGAGTCGAATCTCGATGCACCCAGAACTGAAGGAGTGTAGATTAGAAAAGATGCAGAAGCCAAACAAAAACCATGTACCAATAAAACTGAAGCACAGCATAAAGAGCGATTAGAGAAAATGGCATCGAGTAAAAGAAAAGTGCAATCAGAAGAAAGCGAGTCGCAACGTAAATAGCGTTTAGCAAACAAAGCAGCCGCTTGTAGGAAAAAGCTGCAGACGAAAGAGGAAAAGAAAGTCAGTGTGGAAAATAGACACAGTGCAAAAAAACTTAAAGAACCCTATCAAATCATGTGGATTATGCTTACGGGGAAACCACTTTTAAAAAATGCGCCTAGCACTTTAGCTCTTGGACGGGAATGCCAAAGGCTCACAAGAAACAAGTAAATACAGATGCAAAGCTATTTACATTGCCGTTTGGACTTATGTGTCAGACTGCCTGAGCAGGGAATTGAACCCAGGACCTTTGAAACCAAAGGCCGAGGTCCTACCACTGAGCCATACTGACACTGTTAAATGCTGCTTATGGACGTTTCCTTTAAAAAAAAAGGCCGTGTCAGTATGGCTCAGTGATAGGACCTCGGCCTTTGGTTTCAAAGGTCCTGGGTTCGATTACCCGCTCAGGCAGTCTGACATATAAGTCCAAAAGGCAATGTCACTAGGTTTGCATCTGTATTTAGTTACCTCCTGTATGTGTCTGAAATATTTTTACTGGTAGGACTTGTTAAATCCTAAGGTGGTGTGGAAAAGAGTTCACGACACAGTCCGTTTCAAATTTATTTTTTATGATTTTGAACCATGCGAGACACCCCACACTTTTCCAATTATGAACTAGGCACCCATAAAGGTAAAGTACGTGACCAAATCACATTCACACACTTGAGGTCGAGAGGGAGAGGACGGCCATCTTGGATACATTCACATTGGATGCGGCCATCTTGGCAAATGACCTCACTTCTGATTTGCATGAATGTCACCATTTAGGACTTCCGTTTGCACGATCTCCGTAGAGAAGTATCAAAAAGTATCAAAAAGATAGCAAAAAGGACTTTTCCACCCTCCTCCAGATTGATGAAAAAGGTAGCCATCCTGGAAAACTTCCGGTTTACGTGGACCCTACCTTCAGGAAAACTTCCGGTTCCCATGGGCAAAATGACGAAAATAGGGAAAAGACGTAACTTCCGATATGATGTCACTTCTGGTCACGTGACTTGCGGTCTAACGGCCAAAGGTCATTGGGATGGGTGGGTATATATGTGACCAAATCGCATTTCCCTACTACTGACACACAAGCGTGTGTCTTAATAAGGCAAACATCAACGTAATTCACGTCTTTTTTTCAACAAGAAAAAGGTAAGCTGTGTCATTAATAGTGACTTTCATGTTGTTAGGCAACAAAGTCTCACGATCCAACAAGTTTCTGGCTTTTCCGTCGCATTGTTATTTATCCTAAGATGGCTAAAAACAGCAAAACTACCTTTGCTGTAAAGACACAACGTGCCTAGTGGTCGCCATGCTCATACATATATTTTATCTGGATGTTATCGTTTTATCTTGGCAGGAGAAAATGTTAGGAAATGCACAAAAGCAAAGACAACACGCAGGACGTCTTCACACGGGGCTGCGATATTATAAAGACATCCTGTGTTTGTACGTTTTTATTTTTTTTAATGCCGTATTCCTTTGTGAATGAAGAGAAATTTTTGATTTCTTCTAGATAAAAGGTGAATTGGTTTTTTAAATAGTTTAATGTGTAGTGTTCCACGTGTTTTATCTGGCTTCTAATAATTTTGAAGTGAAATGGAAGGAAATTGAAACGTACAATTCACACAAAAGGTAACGAATTGAAAATTGACGTAGTTTACGAACTTAAACAATAACAAAGTTGCCTCACGAGTTTTGATGTCGAAATATATCTGTTTCATGTTTTCTTTCGAGGGGGGACGTGGCTGCAACAGTCACAGTGAGACTAAGCCAACCGTGTGTGGCCTGGTGCTGGAAATTGAAATTCGCCATTATGAGGGAAAGTATGCTGAGTAGCACACACTACAGCTGAGTAACTATGACAGGTATAGACATGAATATAGAACACATTGCAATTTATCGTCATTCGAAATTGATAGGTCTGCAGATAAAGCCAAAAATGCATTTTGCTTATTGCTTTGGCTTATTTGGCGTATTGCATTTTGCATTTTTTGCGCGTCAATTGGGCGATAAGTCTGTCCTCCTGTCCAGTGTTTTTCAATTTTTGCAGGAGGTACAGATGTATGACAAAATTTAGATTAGAGGTTTGAATAATACCTCTGTAATGTGTGGTGCAGTGGCAACCCGGACCACTGCACTGTGACTGTGGTTGGTGCTAATGACCAAGCTGTCGACGTGCCATTAAGCCTCAAACCCCCCCCCCATTGGAAATTACATTTGGGCTGGGTTTTAGTGACAAATGTAACTGATGTGTAGCATTACTAACATATTTACTAAAGAACATTATTTTTCATCAATCAGTAAATGATTTTCATTGCTTGATATGAGCCTCAAAGCTTTATTTAAAGCTTCTTCTAAAGTATACAAAGAAAGTTTAAGTTTTCATTACTGTAAAGGATGCTTTAATATTAATATACGACTGCATCAATATAAAATTATTCAAAGATTTTAGAAAATGGAACTAATTGTATTTTAATTAATGAACAATAAATTACAAGGCAAAGGAATAACGAAGTAGACATTTGTAATTACAGACTGGCTTTGTGAGAATACAATGCACTGTCATGTTATAAAAAAAATAAAGACATCCTGGTCCAACTGGTGTACGAACTACCAACCTTGCATTACTAACCGAGAAGATGCTGTTTAATTACTAGGTCAAGTAAATAAGAGAAGGAGGTAGAAAAAAAACATAAAGCTTAAAATTGGCACATGTGTCCAGGAAGTTCGCCCGAATAGCATGACAAAAGTCCCCAACTATCTCACTGCGCTTCCAGCAGTCATCTTGGAAAATGGCTGCCAAAAAATACATTTTTGGCTTTATCTGCAGACCTATCAATTTGACGAAAAAATACATAAGAGTAAACTTGCTGGAAATTATATTTTTAACATATTTGGTTCTATTCATTTTCCTTGTAGAACGAACAGTTCTTTTGCAAATTTGTGACGTATGTGTTTATGTAATCGGCACAAATATTTTTGCCATTTATTGAATAAAACAAACAACAACACTACCTCAAAATCAAACAGTATTTATTGTAAAGTTTAACACATTGAAAAGAATCTTTCCTTTATTTATAATAAGGCAGAATTTATTACGCAAAATAAATCCATGATGATAAGTAATTGGCAGCTATCATTTGCAAGCCTCTTACTATGGCACAGAGTTCATCATCCCTATTTTGTTGCAATGCGGACTTCATATTCGGTATCTTTAAGCAAAACAGACACTAGATGCAACAAATTAATGTTTGGCACCAATTACCATGGATAGAAATGTATGGTGTCTTCTTCATCTGATGAAGCGTGCTGTCTTCAGCATCATCAAGGTGACAGTCTTGAGCATTGGTCATCCACTTCCACTGAGGTGCCCGTACGTTGAAGACCAATGTATGTCACTCTTTACACACGTACAAGTCATTGTGCAGCCTACTTTGCAATTGCAGCACAATACATCCATTAGATTATCTGATGTTGGTGGGGGAAGCATTCTTATCAGGGTGAGGTATCCCGAACTTATCTTCCAGCCCCATTCAACAGCTGTGAGATCCCTTTCAAGCCACTGATGTACCTGATGATTGTATGATGTTGCGACGCTTCACTGGTGGGAGGAAGTGTTGCCAATTCGAAATTGTAGATCTCCAAGTTGTAGAATCGGGCTGGAAGATGAGTTCTGGTATGCTTCACCCCAATAACTGCTTCTCCCGTCAGCACCATGCTGCAGTTGCAAGATCGTGTGTAAAGAGCTGTGTAAAGACCTGTACAATGCTCTTCAATGTGTGGACACTGCATTGGATGCAATAATAGCCAGGAGTGACAACTTGATGACGCTGATGAAAACACTTCGTCTGATTTAGACGGCCACACAGCTTCATAAGACGAAGACAAGATTTCGCACCATGCTAATTCATGCCAAACCTTTATTGCATACAGCTTTACTAATAGTAACCTACTGACTGTTTGCCTAAAAATACAGATGATGAAGTATGCACCGCAACAAGATAGTGATGATAAACCCTGCGTCGTATCAGGAGGCTCAACAATGATGACTGCCAATTAATTAGTGTCACGGAAGTTTATTTTAATTCATAAACCTTACAAAAAATATACTTTTATTTTAAGGAAGTATTGTTGTTTGCTTTACTCAATAAATAGAAAATATATTCATGACGCACGCTAATCATATAAATATATATGTTACAAATTTTCAAAAGACCTGTTCATCCTACAAGAAACATGAATAGAAAGAAATTTATTGGAAATTTAATTGCCTACAAGTTTTGTCCAATGGAATTTTTTCCTAAAAATGATAGGTCTGCAAATATAACCGAAAATTAATTTTCTGGTGGACATTTTCTACGATGGCGGCCGGACGAAGTGGTGGGATTGTTGTTAACTTTTGGTATATTATTCGGGTAGACTTCATAGACACGTGCCAATTTTCAGCTTTATGTTGTTTTTCTACCTTTTAAAAGATTTTCATCTATACTAATTTGCCTGGCGTATACATCGAATAGCGAAACGCTTAATAATTAACTCTGATAATACGGAGCAGACAGCCGACAGCCTCACAATCCCGTCCTATATCAAGAACTCCACCCTGTCGCGAGAAACCAAATCAACAGATTTGCAGCCTTGGTAGGTGCTGCCACCTGAACACCAAGCAGTGAAAGTTACGAACAAAGCAAGGAGGTTTCCAAAATCAGCGGAAAGATGTCACTACTTACTCCTCCAGCCAGTCTGTTAGTTGTATCACCTTTTTGCATAGTATTGTGGAAACAAAGCTGCAAAAAAATTTTTGGTCGCGTGTAATGTGGCATTGTCGTCGTTTTGACTTTTGATTTTAGTTGATGAGCTGAAACAAACGAAGCCGTGTTTCAGCTAAAAGCAAACAACTTTAACCCAACGACGATAAATTAAACACAACTTCGGTGTTTCTGGAGATAGGTTAATCCACAAGTTCAAAACATTGTTTTCTTTTGAACTTGGGGTTTACTTGTCTCCAGGAACAGCAAAGTTGTGTTTGTCCTTCATCCACAAATCACCGTATTTGGACGATAAGTTGTTAATTTCGAGGCCCCAATGGGTCTCAAAATTTGCAGCCTGATACGACGGAAGGGCACGTTTATTTCGTAGTTGCTAACGTGCAGAAAGGAATTGAATTGTTTTTAGGTGTGTGGCAACAATCACTGTAGTGGCAGTGGTAGGCAGGAATATACGGCATTTAATGGTTTCCAGAGGGTTTCGTTAGGAACCCTAGATTGATTTCAGAAGTGGTGCCACGAAATTCGTCACTTATGGTCCGAAATGGTAGACATCTTTAAAAATGGCCACCGTAATCCAAAAAATGAAAATCATGCTACATTCGGTGATACTGGTGCCATTTTATATTATAATTTTAAAGTAGTAAATGTCTGCTAGTAGTGCTAATAGTATGGAACAGCCAGAAATTGATAAGAACCATTGTTTTCCTATTACCAGATCTAGGCCAGGCACACTAGATCAAATGCTCGGAACAATTCATAATAAACTGAAATTTAGCACAGACGTTCGTAGTAACATAAGTTCAACATACTAAAAGTCCTCAGTTGTCCATGTTGAGCTAACGCCGCCATCTTGGAAACATGGTGCCCGAAAACGGTTTTTCAATATGTCTCGGTAACGGTTGCTCAGGCACGAAAATATATCCTGTTCAAAAATGTACAACGTGAAATTTTCCACAAAACATGTTTTATTCATTTTGTTGTAGATTCAATGATACAGCCAATAAACAGTGAAGAAAATGTTGACCTAATGCCGTCATCTTGGAAAGATGCATCCGAAATCGAGCATCTACGGCTGCATAAAATATGTTTAATCCGAAATTGTAGAGCATGGAATTACAAAAAGGTGCTATTAGTTTTTTTTTCTTAACTCAGTAAATGATTTCATCAAATAAACGGTGTCAAATAGACCATGCATGTGACTCTCAAGCACACGATGTACGTGCACTTCATACAGTTGGGTGGGTTGGGGCCCAAAATTGATGCCATTTTTCACTTTCTGTGAAAAGCATCAATGCATATGAAGAGTAACTGAAAAAAATACCTATGATAGCAAGTTATAAAAAAAAAAACCTGGGGTAGACGGTGGGGGTGATTTACTCCACTAAACACGGTAGTTATAGTGATTTTCGTGTTTAAAGTATATTTGCGAGCACTCTATTAGCCCGAAATGGAGATGCACAGGATTTTCTGAAAGGTGTGGATCTATTCTTTCCATGAATCATATCCAAAAATGTTTAACTTAGATAAGGATAGTGCCATGCCCATATAAAGGTTAAAGAGCTAATGACGTAGCAGTGAAAGTGTATGGTGATTTTCGATTTCAAAGTGCTCTTGCAACACTATAACAGACAGAAATGGACATGCTTACGATTTTCTGAATGGAGGGGATCTATTTTTTCCATCAATTCTAACCGAAGTTGCTTAATAGAGGGCTCGCAAGAACAAGCGATCAGTACAAGAACAAATTGAAAAAAGCGTTGACGCAATGGGTGTTGTAGTTAAAAGACCATTAGAGTTCAAGGGTTGCTAATACATAAAAGATGTATTTTTTTATATTATGAACGTTTTTGCTTCACATTGTGCTTCGTTGACGGTTTTGGAGTTACAGCCAGAAAACTTTTTTTTTTTTTGGGGGGGGGGGTAAATCACCCTTTCCCCCAGAGGAATTTGAAAGTGCTATCACAGCTATTTTTACCAGTTACTCTTCATGTGTAATTATGAATCCATACCAAATTTCATGCTTTTAACAGAAAGTGAAGAACTCCATCAATTTTAGGCCCCAAGCCGCCTTACTGTAGTAGGGCCAAATCTCGGGGAGGAACGTGCCTTCCCCGGTATCGCAGCTGAGGGTAGCGAATGCCATGGTTTCAACTTTGCCGGATATCGCCGATTGTTTGGCGTCTGCATTTGCGCGGGTTTCGAGTGATGACCATTATGATCCTGGTTTCCTCGGAATTAAGCGTAGGGAAGAGGCTCGCTCTCTTGACTTTCGCTCCGACGGGCTAGAGGAGTACAATTTACCGTTCACCAGGCGGGAATTTGTTTCAGCTTTGTCCAAGTCGCATGACTCCGCGCCAGACCAAAATGGTGTTCACTATCAGCTGTTGAAACATCTGCCTCTTGCTTCCCAGCAGTTCTTGCTGGAAATGTTCAACCGTGTGTGGGCGGAGGGCTCTATTCCAGCTGCGTGGAGGGCGGCAGTGGTCATCCCGGTTGTGAAGCCGGGCAAAGACCCTACTTCTCCTTCCAGTTATCGCCCAATCGCTCTGACTAGCTGTGTCTACAAACTTATGGAACGGATGGTTAGTGAGCAGTTGGTCTGGGTGTTGGAATCACGGGGATTCTTATCTGCGTCTCAGTGTGGCTTTCAACGGTTTCGGTCAACTATCGATCATCTTGTTGCCCTTGAATCAGATGTGAGGGAGGCTTTTCGCCTGCGCCAACATCTGGTTCAAGTTTTCTTTGACTTGGAGAAGGCTTATGATGCGACCTGGCTTTATGGGATTCTCCGTAATCTCTATGACTGTGGCTTGAGGGGACGGATGCCACTGTTCCTTTCCGCTTACCTCTCCGGCCGTTCTTTTCACGTTCGTGTCGGGGCGACTCTTTCCCGCCCGTTTGTTTTGGAGAATGGTGTGCCTCAAGGGGGCGTTCTTAGTGTCATCTTGTTTGCTATTGGCATCAACCCCATTGCGCAGCAAGCTGCTGTTCCCCAGTCTTTGTTTGTCGATGACTTCAGCCTGCGCTTTCAGGCAGCTCGCATGCAGACCTGTGAGCGGCAGCTACAGCTGGCGATCAACAAGATCCAGACCTGGGCAGACAGTAATGGTTTCCGGTTTTCTCCGGACAAGACTGTGTGCGTTCACTTTTGCCGCCAACGAACACTGCACCCGGATTGTTGCCTGTACTTGGGGCAGGCACAGATTCCTGTTGTCCCACAGGCACGTTTCCTGGGTCTGGTGTTCGATTCCAGATTGTCTTGGCTTCCACACTGGCGTCAGCTTAAAGACAAGGCTTTGCGGGTGCTTAACATCTTGCGAGTCCTGTCGGGGACTTCATGGGGTGCCGATCTCGCTGGCATGTTGCGCCTCTACCGAGCCCTTGTCCGCAGCAAACTTGATTATGCATGTATGGTCTATGATTCGGCTAGTGACTCCACTCTCCAGATGTAGGACACTGTGCATCACAGTGGCCTGCGTGTGGCGACTTGGGCATTTCGAACTTCTCCAGTGGTCAGCCTCTATGCTGAGGCCTCGGAGCCACCTTTGGCCATTCGTTGGCGACAGCTTGCCATTCAGTATGCTGTGCGTTTGCGTGCTGTGCAATCCAGTCCTGCTTGGTCCATGGTTTTTGGGCCAGACTTGCGAGTCGGTAGATGCAGGGTGGGTAAGGGTGATTTCCGCGATAGGCTCCAGCAGTCCTGTCAGGAGATAGCCTTTGAAATGCCCTGCGTCTTGAGGCTTGGGAGAATGCCAGTTGCCCCTTGGCTTGTCCCAGGTAGCAGTTTCATTTTTGCTCTGGCGTCCCTCCCGAAGGGTTTCACTCTACCAGCAAGGTACTTACAGGAGTTCTGGCGGCTGAGTTCTCAGTACGCCGGTTATCAGCGCCTGTTTACTGATGGGTCGAAGTCAGACGTTGGCGTGGCGTGTGCTTGTGTGTGTAAGGGAGTAACGGTTGCCCATCGCCTTTCATCAGGCTATTCTGTGTTCTCTGCAGAGCTTTTGGCTCTTGGTCTGGCGGTGGAATGGATCCTTGACCTTCAGGGCACGCATTTCATTATCTTTAGTGATTCCATGAGTGCCCTGGAGTCCTTGGCGAATTACAATCCTCGGAACCCCTTGACACAACGTGTCCAAGCTTTGCTTTCAGCTTGCCTGGCCAGCGGAAAACCGTTCTTTTCTGCTGGATCCCGGGCCATGTTGGGATAGCAGGGAATGAGCAAGCTGATTCTGCAGCAAGAGGGGCCCTTTCTGGCCCTCTCGGAAGGGATCTCAGCCTTGTTCCCTTAGATGCCTTTCCAACTCTGCGTCTGAGGTTACACGCTTTTTGGCAAACCTAGTGGGACAGACAGGACGGTAATAAATTAAAGGCACTGTCGAGGAGTGACACTCGGCGTGTTGCCGCAGTCGCCGTGAGGAGGTTGTGTTGGCCCGTTTGCGAATTGGTCACACCCGACTAAGTCACTGTTTCGTTTTGCGGGGGGTTGACCCTCCTGAATGTTATTGGTGTCGACGGCCACTTACGGTCCAGCACTTACTTGTTGATTGTCGCCATCTTGATGGTGTTCGTCGTCGTTTCCATCTTCCGCATGACATTGCGCGTCGGTTGGGCGATAAGTCTGTCCTCCTGTCCGGTGTTTTTCAATTTTTGCAGGAGGTACAGATGTATGACAAGATTTAGATTAGGGGTTTGAATAACATCTCTGTAATGTGTGGTGCAGTGGCAACCCGGACCATTGCACTGTGACTGAGGTTGGCGCTAATGACCAAGTTGTCGACGTGCCATTAAGCCTCAATTCCCCCCCCCCCTA
>JAHWFP010031407.1:120951-164320 GCA_023313725.1 Lithobius niger
CATTATTTGCTTGATTGGGTGGCAACCTTCATTGGTTAGGGTAAGAGGGGGGGGGGAATTGAGGCTTAATGGCGCGTCGACAACTTGGTCATTAGCGCCAACCTCAGTCACAGTGCAGTGGTCCGGGTTGCCACTGCACCACACATTACAGAGATGTTATTCAAACCCCTAATCTAAATCTTGTCATACATCTGTACCTCCTGCAAAAATTGAAAAACACCGGACAGGAGGACAGACTTATCGCCCAACTGACGCGCAATGTCATGCGGAAGATGGAAACGACGACGAACACCATCAAGATGGCGACAATCAACAAGTAAGTGGCGGACCGTAAGTGGCCGCCGACACCAATAACATTCAGGAGGGGCAACCCCCCGCAAAAGGAAACAGTGAGTAAGTCGAGTGTGACCAATGCGCAAACGGGCCAACACCACCTCCTCACGGCCACTGTGGCGACACGCCGAGTGCCATTCCTCAACAGTGCCTTTAATAGCTCGTAATTTATTGCCGTCCTGTCCATCCCACGAGGCTTGCCAAAAAGCATGTAACCTCAGACGCAGAGTTGGAAAAGCGTCCGAGGGAACAAGGCTGAGATCCCTTCCGAGAGGGCCAGAAAGGGCCCCTTTTGCTGCAGAATCCGCTTGCTCATTTCCACCTATCCCAACATGGCCCGGGATCCAGCAGAAAAGCACGGTTTTCCGCTGGCCAGGCAAGCGGGAAAGCAAAGCTTGGACACGTTGTGTCAAGGGGTTCCGAGGATTGTAATTCGCCAAGGACTCCAGGGCACTCATGGAATCGTTACCGAGGTGGACTGTTTAAAAGGATTAACTTAATCAGGGGCTTACTTGCTTACTGAATGCTGGCTTTCTCAGTGATAGGGTTTTCTTTCCCTTCAGTCAGAAACACGTACGTGACTTTTCCAGGGCTGCATCAAACGGAAATAGAGGGGGTAGCAGGTGACGGTTTTGGGAGGGGTGGGGGATATAAGGGATGAGGCGGGGACACATATGCGACTCTTTCAGGGCTGCACCAAAATATCCGTGAAGGGAGGGATGAGAGAGCGAGAGGCAAGAAAAGAAGGAGAAGAGGGATAGGGGATATCATATTAGCTGCTTAATGGAAACTGGTATCAAGTAAAGGGGGAATGCAGGAGAGGAGGAGTTTTCGAGGAGGGGCAGGGCACGTGCGGGGGTGCTAGGGGCAGGGACGGGAGAAATAAATTTAAAACCAAAGAAGAATATCTGCGATGCCGGAGGCGGAGTGGGTGAATATGATCATACCTTACATAAGGGTGTGCGGGAGGGAGTGCAGGACGGTCGGGTAGGGGGTACATAAACGTCAGTACCTACCAAAGCTGCTCAGCTGTTGATTTCAGTCACTTTGATTTTAGTGTCTCATGACAGGGTGGGGTTCACGATATAGGACGGGATTGTGAGGTTGTCATAAAATAGTAGCTCAAATTCGTGTAACTTCTATTTTCTTAATCGTAATGGAACCAAACAAGGAACATGCGGTTGAAAAGATGGTATTTATACACCGAACATCGCTTGTCACGAAATAGTCGAACAGTGATGTTATACCAACTAACTGACACGAATACATATTATAGTCAAATATTTTGTAAAACAATATTTATAACAACACCCTGGGAAGGTGGGGGGGGGGGGGCGCTGCGCAGTAAGGACACGTGCACACACCTAGTAAACATAACAAGATCTGAGTAAACAACATCGTAGAAATTGTCTTCTGTGCTTATCATGCTTACTCCTAAATCAGTTTTTTTTTTCATTAGAAAACAGTACAGTGCATATGTAACAGTACAAGTAACCTACGAACATTTCTTTTACTTCAGCAATTTCAGTGATAGTGCTTTGGTGACTTGAATATATATGAAAATGTAACAATTAAATATGAAAATGTAACAGGAAAATGTAACAATCAAACGGCAATGTTTGTTAAGGATCCATGAGCAATCACATCAAAGTACGTAGGAGTTGACCTAAGAGTGGTACCTACAAGAAAGCATGTGAACAGAAAACACTGTGTCTACCAACTTGTGCAGAGTGCACTGACATTAAAGAATTGCCTTTTAGAATTTTTTAAAGTCATTATTAACATGTGATTTACCACCAAGGATGCTAAAATATAAAGAAAAAACCTAAGCTCTCTAATAGAATTTGACCTTTCTGAAGTTTTCTTATATTCATTAGTATCGTGAAAATAACGTTGCTTCAAAGATACCAATTTCGAGCCCATTGGCTTTCCATCCCATTTAACCCATTTTTTCACGCTTCTTGTGTGTTCCTTTCGGCTTCACTTGTGTGTGGTGCGCAATCAAGCGCCCCTCCAGTGGCGATTGGAGAAAGTGTATGGTTGCATGTATATGTGTGCGTGTTAAATGCTGCCTATGGACGTTTCCTTTTAGGCCGTGTCAGTCTGGCTTAGCGGGAGGACCTTGGCCTTTGATTTCAGAGGTCGTGGGTTCGATTCCCCGCTTAGGCAGTCTGACATATAGGTCCAAAAGGCAACGTCAATAGGTTTGCATCCGTATTTTGTTAACCAATTTCGAGCCCATTGGCTTTCCGTCCCGTTTAATAAAGATAGTTCTCAAACCAGTAGGAAAATTGCAGTATGAGTACTTTCCATCCGAATAATGTAGTGCTTCTGTCATTGCCAAGGTTAAATAAGTCTTATATTTTTCAAGATTTTTAGCTATATTTGTTTACGTTAGTTATTGTTTTACCAATAATTTTTTTTTTTATATGACACATTTTTATGAACTAAAGAAAAGATTTTTAAGGAACTGATCGACGAATTTACACCAAGCTTAATTATCTTTAACTTGCTAATGTATTGCAATGTGTGGTAGAGCTAGGCCCTTATAATTACTTGCATCCAATTCAAATCACAGGTTCCTCTATATAGTCCAGTTGCCAAATGCTGATTTTGGCCTAATCTAAAAAAAAAAAACTGTCTGCACAAAATGTTTTTGTGCAGAGATGTTCTGCTATTGACTCTACTCCGAAGCATAATGATGCCATCTTTGCATCTTAGGGGCCACAATCAAGACGACTGACAAAATGCCTGCTGAAATGTAAAATGGTCATTTCTTCTGCATCATATGAGCTAGAAACTTGCTTTTTTAGTCAATGTATCGGATTTTGTGGTTTAGGAAGCTGTGTTTAATGGAAAAAAGTCTAGGAGTCTTTTAGGTAAACAGTGAACTATTTTGTGATAAAATGCCAACATATATCAAGTGAAATCACTGTGAAATAAAACTTTATTTTTACAACAATGAAATAAGATTTATTCAAACAACAAGTACAATAATCCTTGGGTAATTGAACTCCTTACTTGCTGGAATAGTTAAACCCGGTAATATGTTTTAGCATTCATTCAGTCATTTGTTGGGCAGATGTATTTGAAATTGGTCTCATGAAAATACATTAGCAATTTCTGAAAATTCAAGATGGCGGTTTTTTGCTTCCAGTGTCTAAACTGTTCATCCGATTGAAAATTAACCAGTTACCAATTCTAATATACGTCCTCATAATTTAGAATAAAATTTCCTTGAAAAAGGTTATATTCATTTTTTTGGTAAAATAATCCTTCTTACCGAAATTAGTTTAGGCCGTTTACGCATGTATACATACAATATCGCAAAATGAGTACGACAATTCCTAACTTTAAACAGCTGCTGTAACCGTTTAAATTCGGATAAATAGACATGATTAGACTTAGATGAACGATGAAGATGTGTATTTTCCAACAAAGGCAATCAAAACTATTTATATTAGTTAGGAGCTAAGCTATGGCAGTTTACCTATGTTAAATCGCTGTACTTTTTGCTCTATTTTGCCACGAGTTCCAGCTTTAAACAGCTGCAGTACACGTTCTAATTCGGACACATGAACGTGATTAGGCTTAGATGAAAGATGAAGACGTATATTTCCTAACAATGGTAATTAAAACGATTTATATTAATTTGTTGCTAAGCTACGGCAGTTTTTTCTGCATTGTAGTGCTGTACCTTCTGCACTATTTTACCACAAGTTCTATCTTTAAACTGCCGTAACTTAGCTTCTAATTAATGATCGTTTTAATTACCCTTGTTTCCAAATACACATCTGCATCTTTCTTCTAAGCCTAATAACGTCCATTTATCCAAATTAGAACGGATAGTGCAACTGTTTAAGATGGAACTTGTGGTAAAATAGAGCGAAAAAGCACAACACTACAATGTAGGTGAACTACCTACCATAGCTCCTAATTAATATAAATCGTTTTAATTACCCTTGTTGGAAAATATACACGATCATCTTTCATCTAAGGGCAGTCACGATCACTTATCCGAATTAGAACGGGCACTGCAGCTGTTTAAAGTCAGAATTGTAATACATATTATACGCTGTTGTATGTTTAACACGCGTAACGGCCAAAAATGACTTAAATAACGAATTTCGGAAAGAAGAATTGATTTTACCAAAAATATGAATAGAACATTTTTTGAGGGAAATTTTATTCTAAACATAATTGGTAACTGGTTGATTTTCAATCAGTTGAACGGTTTAGACGTTAGAAGCGAAAAACCTTTCTTTGTCACCTTTTTTTGGATGTCATCTTGCATTCCCCACGGGTGCCAAAGTGGCATCATTCAGAATCAGTTTTCATGCTGCATACATGTACATATTCAACAGTGAGCAATTACAAAGACTTTTCTTTTGGGTTGTCGTGCCAGCTGCTGGACTACTAAACATCGATTGGTTATTTTATTTCTCCATGATGCTACATGTCAATGTGGTTTTGTGCAATACCTACAAATTCAGACAAAAGTAATACGTGCTGTCCTCCAAAAAAAATGCATAATTTTTCATTTATAGCATTTCTTTTTTAGCTTCTCCAAAAATCCTAATAAAATTTCAAGCATCTGCAAAATACCCACCCCAAAAAACAAACCCAAACTACCACCAAGATCCGCTAACAGTTGAATAATAGTGTAAGCAGGAATCTCTCGAGTGGTTTCGATCCGATTGTCTGGTATTGTTGTACTCAGAGTAATCCTGTTATTGACCCCAAACATACCTCCACCTATATCATAATCTACGTTAGTTATAGTGTATAATAAGGAATTACATTTCTTGGGACATAGGCAATCTTTTAAATTAAAATTTGCTTCCAAATACAGCTGTATCGTTTCAGCAACTTTTTGTGCCTGCTCATCTGTGCATAATGGTAGATTGAAGTAGCCGTGCATGAAGCGTAACCTGAAAAGGAAAAAAAATCAAATTACCCTAAAAGAAATAGAACTTCTATGTGCAGTAAGTAGCTCGTTTAGGTGCTTAACATATATTTTGAAACATAAAAGCAGTTGAAAGAACACGACGAATATAAGCAGTTAAAAGAACATGATGAACCACTTTTAATGTAAGACTTCCGAATGAAAATGTATATACGTTTACAAAATAAACCACTAAATTTGCAAGTTTAGGAGCTGTTCTATTTATATTACGATTAGAATGCTGTTGGAAGGACGAACGATGTAATTTCCCAGATGAATCATAGGAACTGAGATTTTTCATATCTTACACGTGAGCATTGTATATGTAATGATTTAATTAATTTATTTATTTATTATTGCTTACACCATTTATAATATAACACTGGAAAAGCGTAACATTTCTAAATCTTTCGATTGGGTATCAGTATACAGAGGACACTGCATTGTCAGTATATATTTCGTCATATGAACTGACTTTGTTGGAGGGCAGTTTTCATAATTATTTATACTGTGACAGTCAACGCTGAACGTTACAATTCAACTAGTTCAATAATTACACTGTGATATTTTAAATTCCATGAAGGAAGATGTTTCTTCACTTATAAATACATCACTAATTTTGTTCCATTCATATATTAAATTGAATTGTTTTTAGAAGTGATTTGGAAAACGGAATACGTACGTTGGGCCGAAAGTACAAAAATATAGTCAACAAAAAGGAAAATATTCTTTTTTTTCTACTTTATCAGCTATATCGTTAAGTAAACTTAAGATTGTATGTGCCTCAAAATTTAATTTCTAGGAACATTCTTATCACGGTTACTTCGTTATTTTGGGATTCGCATTTTAAAATAAAAGTTGGGAGTTTAAAATTGTTAGAATTTTGCTGCACTTTGTTTGTTTGATTTTTTTTATTAGAGTGACTGAAAGCTTCTCAATGTCTTTTGTTACGCCATCTTCGTGTGCACATCTCAGTCAGTGATGTAGTTCATTTACCATATAACAGTTTTAATGCATCTGTTGTAGTTTTCTGTTTATGAAAGCGGGAGATTGCCGTCCCCTCAGCCGGGACGGCTGAATTTTGTTTAATTGCCTCAACGGAAATATGTATTACCTGTAAATTTTAGCATTCTTTCTCAGAGTGCGTCTTTCCCTCGAGATTTTAAGTTGTTTAAATTCGACCAGCTCTGTAACTCAATTGCACATGCATGCCCCTCCTTATAAAAGCATTGAGGCATGATGTACTGCCATCTTTAGTCTGTCTCGATGTGTCATGGTGGTGACTCAAGTGGAGAGGTAGAGTGGGTACAAGTAATGTAAATTTCTGTTTAGGCAATAGTCACAAAATTTAGCCGGCACAGCTGAGGGGCTGGCAATTTCCTGTTTCTGTATGCCATTCGGAAATATCATTAATTTTAAATTTTAGCATTTACAAAGACCTTGTCAACTGGTGGTAGGCGCCACCTTCACGAGCACCGTAAGGTTACGAGCTGGGTCCCTCGGAGTCACAGACTCCTAAGAACGAAAAGCTTTTATTTTTTCTAAGAAATTTTGGCAAAAGAATGACTGAGTCTGGACGAAATCCAAAAAAAATTAAATGGCCAAAAGAAAGAAGGGGGAGGCACGTTCTTTTTTTTTGGGGGGGGGGGGGCCCGAGACCCGACGAGTTGGAGAACCGTACGTTGCCAATTGCTTCGGTGTGGTTGGTAAATGGTGCACATTGCAAGGTGGCGCATCAGTCTTTCTTGGCTGTTGCATCAGTGGTGACTGGTGATATCAAGACGTCATGGTGTTGAAGCGCTTGTTATGTAGAGATTTCTTTTGGGTCTCGATGTGACTGAGTGGTCTGGATGAGCACTGTTGAGTCTTTGGGGTTGGTTAGTTTAAATTTCCAGAGATTATAGTCAGTGCGTGAAACTTGGTCTTTGCTGTGAACCTCTTTTGAGTCGAAAAAACTGCTGTTGCCGTGTCAAGAAGCATCTCCGTTTGTGCAGAAGATATTAGGGAGTAATCCTTCTTCAAATGTGGTCGGATTGAGTTTCATGCTCTGGGAAAAGAATCCGCGTCACAAATTAGTGTGAGATTCCTGTGAAGGTGGATGTTGCGAAGATGAACCTTTAAATAGATGGCGGTGCCACAGCATACAAAGGTGGGTGACTAAGGAAGGCTTTCGTTGAAAACGATGAGTTATGCTGACGGTGGGCTGCAATAGTGACGGGGAGAATTGGACAAAAGATCACGAGGTTTTGATAGTCAGAATCTTTCATTTGAGGATTGGTCCCAATGATCCTGGTTTCCGATATTTCTGTGAAGGGTGGATGACAACTCCGTGGAATGCTGAAAAGAGCAGTGGGAGGGAAGTGTCAAAGTGGTGGTATGAGTAGTATGGAAATGCGATTTGATCGCAGACATACCCCAATGAACTTGGACCTTTAGACCGGAAGTCGCCTGACCAGAAATGACGTCATACCGAAAATGGCGTCATTTTCCAAGATGGTGGCGCCCATGGGAACCGGAAGTTTTCCAAGATGGCGAGGTCCATGCATAAACCGGAAGGGCGGCAATTTTCCAAGATGGCGGCCTTTTTTGTCAATCTGAAGGAGGGTGGAAAAGGGCTTTTTGCTACCTTTTTGTGACTTTTTGTTACTTCTCAGCGGTGTTCGTGCAGACGGAAGTCCAAGATGGCGACGTTCATGTAAAGCATAAGTCCAAGATGGTGGCACCCTTGTAAACCGAAAGTGCGGCCATTTTCCAAGATGGCAGCCACCATAAACCGGAAGTGCGACTATTTTTCAAGATAGCGGGCCCCATGTGTGTGCCGACATTTTTCTAAGATTGCTGACCACTTTTAACACAAGTAAACCTCTCAATTAAGTAAACCGCCCACTCAAGTAAACCTCCCACTCAAGTAAACCATTCAAGTGTGCGAATATGATTTGGTCACCCTTTACGGGTGCCTAGTTCATAATTGGATAAGTGTGGGGTTTTACGCATGGTTTAAAATAAAATGAAAATTTAAAACAGACTGGGTCGTGCACTCTTTTCCACACCACCATAGGGTTTAAAGTGTCCTACTAGCAGATAAAAATGTTTCTGACACATACAGGAGGTAAAGTTCTAGGCACGTTTTTTTATGTGGTTTCCTTCATAGGCATAATCCATATGATTTGATATGGTTCATTAAGTTTTTTCGCCATGCATCTATTTTCCACACTGAGTTTCTTTCCCTCTTTCATCTGCAGCTTTTTTCTATAAGCAGCTGCCCTTTTTGCCAACGCACTTCACTTTGCAACTTGCTTTCTTCTGATTACACTTTTCTTTTACTCGATGCCATTTTCTCTAATTGCTCTTTACGTTGCCCTTCAGTTTCGTTGGAGCGTACTTTTCGTTTGACAGCTGCATCTTTTTCTAATCTAAAATTCTTCAGTTCTGGGTGCATCGAGGTATGGTTTTTTTCCCACCCGTCTCTTTCTTGCTATGCTCTCCTCCGCTCTTTGCTGACGAGTCAGGAACAAAGCGAGTTTTCTTGCAGCTTTGGCTTTTTCTTCCAATCGTTTCACCTCACCCAATCGTTCGGCAACTAGCTCTTCGCGGGCAAGGCTAACACTCTCTTCATGCGCCTCAGCACTAATCACATCCACCTCAGAGACGAAGTCTTCGACATCCCAGTATTTGGTCCCGTGCGGTAATGTCCAATACCAAGAGTGTTTTTACCATCGTCTAGCACGAAACATTTGTTATTGTAGGGTGAAAGTAGGGACTAGGTAATTTTCACCGTACTTAGCTTGTGGCCAACGCTAGCAATTTTTGCTCAAGTTTCCTTCTGAGGTGAAGATTTTAATCTATAGGATGACCATCGAAGTTTTTAGAAACTCGCATAGGGAATAAGTCTTCTCTGCGGCTGTAACCTATTATGTTATTATAGTGATCATTCACACGTTCAAATTGTCAATTTGTTTTAGCTTCGTAGGATAGGTCAGCATGGAAGTGTCGAGCATTTCTTCAAATTCCCAGTAATCTTAAAGATTGGGGCTATAAATCTCCAAGCCAGAAGCTAGTACAGAGTACACGAAACATTTTTCATCATTCAAGTTTTGTATATTGGTTAACATCCAAGCCTTACGTTTTAAAACTTTCGGGAGTGGAAGATGAAACTCGTAATGGTTGATATCTAGCCACCCTAATGACGAAGTTATTTATGCAAGAAATCACTCATCCACTCCCCCACTCGGCAAAAGAGTCGATGGACTGCTGGATATCATTAAAAGCTTCGTCTAATAGAACGGGAATGTCGTTCTAGTTGTAAACTTTGGTGTACCATGACCAAAATCCAGTTTGAATTACAGTAGTGTCTGTGACGAACTTCACTCCACTTTACAATTTACAAGCTGGTCCAGGCAGATGAACAACAGTGTATGCATGGCCAAACGCATTGACACCAAAAACTGAAGCGGGTCAAACTCTTCAATTACGTACATTTCATAAAACCAATAATGAAGACCTTTATCACGCAATAGGGCGGAGTGTTCCGTCAAAGAATCAGGTAATCGATCCCTGAAACACGCACATTCTTCGTCTTTGGATGGATGGTTAGAACGCAGGTGGTTCCTCAGCTGGTGCTGACTAGAAAATACTTCTAAACAGTAAATACAGGTGAAAGTACTTTTTTCCATTTTTGAAACCTAGAAAAAAAGGTTTTATGGTATCTTAAAATTTTTATTTTTAGGAACCTTTTTTCATAGGGAAAAAATAAAGACATTTTTTAAAATAGGGAGCCTTTAAAAAAATAATATCGTTGATTACATTGATTACATGAAAAGTCAACATTTTTTTTAAGATTGCTAATATTATCAGTCCAGCTGTTATACTTGGCATCATAACCCTTCCATTTAACAAAGTATTGCAATTTCCCATCTTTTTCTATTAAAAACAAATAGGGAACTAGAGTATTTTTGAAGTTATGGTTCATAAAAACCTTCTAGCACCAGTTCACCCGACTGTCTTTTAGAAGATATGTAACTGATTGGGTTTTTTGTATTTAATGGTTCGTGAAAACAACCATTTAGTACTAGTTCGTCTCAACAGAGGTTTGTGACGTTTGGTTACTTCACTAGGTATCACTAGGTATGGTAGAATGAACCGTCGTATTGTAATTGGAAACAAACTCGTCGATAATGCTTACCCACTCGTAATTGCCCTGTGAACTTTTCCAACATTTCAGTTTTCAGCGTTCTGTTGAAACGTCTACCATGTTTGCTTTCTTCTGAAAGTACGTGGCGTACATGTCGATGTTGTGCCACTTAAGTCTTTGTTGTAGAAGTCACTACCTAAATCGACTTCTAAATTTTCAGGTGATATCGATCCTGTGAGTATTTTCTTGAAAGCTTCGGTAACGTCTATATAGGATTTAAAATTAAGGGGAATGGCCCAAGCAAACTTGGACATGACATTAATGCAGGTCAGAAGGTAGTTAAAACCGTTATTTAAGTTAGTGTAAGGTATCATTTCCACCAAGTCTGCCTGCCATAGATCGTTCCGGCTCAGTGCAATCACTTCCCGTCTTGGAAAATTTTTTCGCGTTAGCTTGTGAAGTTCCTTTATGAGTTGATCGATTTTTTAATTCCCAATTCCAAACTTTAGTTTTGTTTTCATGATTTTCTTAACGATCAAAGCGGCTAGTTTTTCCCTCCATGCCAGAGAAGGATCATGTCTCAGTCTTTGAGCTTTGGAAATTGGAACTTCATCCACAGCATGCCGATATTTTACGTCCGAGCTCTCTGAGTAAGCTACATCATGTGTCTTGCATGCTTCACCAAGTTTATTAATTCCTAGCTCTCCTCGAGTAATCTTTTTTTCAGTTTCATTCTTGTACGGCAATATTGGTAGCCGGGTAAATGCAGTTCGACTGGTATATTATCAATGATTTTATAAAAGATTCCTTTCCCTGACTTGATGAAGGAAGCTCTTTTCATCCCACACACCTCACAAAATACCATTTGTCGGTTATTTTTTGAGGTTTTAATAACAGATGGCTCTTGGCCTTTAAGAAGTTTGACGTTTACATATGACACAGTACCTCATCTTGATAGTTTTCTGTTTCCCTTTGTTTTATGTTTTTTTTTAACCTAAACCTAAATTATGATAACCCCTTTTTTTCCCCGAGCCGTTATGATTTGTCTTTGCTGAATTTCTGATAAAATTTCGGCCATCTCACTTCTATGCCCGTCGTGGCCGGCTAAACTAGATTTGTACAAAAGTCTCAGTCTTTTTATCAAATCATTAGGGTTATCATAATATTTATAATGAACTCTATTCGAATAACCCGCTCTTTTCACCATACCGTCCCTTTTTTCTTCATGTCTTCCCAAATCGGAGCGATAATAGACTTGAACTTGGCGCTACAATTAGGTTTGGGTTTACGAGTATTTGGGTCGTTGTTTTGATAAATAGTGTTAGTATTTTTTAACATGGCCGCGTAAGCTGCTTTAACTTCCGGTGCGAGGGAAGTTTCTTTCAAATGTTTGAAAACTAGGAAATTCCAAAGCCCGCGTTTCTCCACGTATTGCTCCCATTCGACCATTACATCATTCTCAAAAATTTTTACCACTTTATTACCGAAGGCCAGTTCACCCTTTTCCTTGTCATACAGTAGCCCGAATACTGAGTCAGTGTCCTTGGGATTTTCTTAAAATTTTATCAAGAGATATTTAACAGTGTCTCCAATATTCTGACCAGGTAACAAACTATCGAGGGACCATAGAGTGGCGATGTTAGGAAGCTCCGGGGAAGTGAAATGCATCTAGCTTGCACCGCGGAATGTGAAGGGGTTAGTTTAGGACCGCTGCTCGTAGTTGCGTATTCGGTTTTAGACTCAGGATGAATTCCTAATATAGGAGCTTCAGCCGGACCTGAATATTCGGCGAGACTGAAATCGAGAGGGGTCGACAATGTTTTCTCACTAGGAGTAACTGCAGGGGACGGTGATAAACCCAATGATTTGTAGTCATCCTCGTCGCTTCTTCCTCTTTGAAAACTTTAATAGGGGTAGTTTGCGTGGCTAGAGTGTTTCTAATCGGCGTAGTTTGCGTGGCTGCACCCAGGACCGGTCTCGGCTTCAGGCTTCTTACTATTAGTTAAAAAAATTTTTGTAGCAATTCTTCTTGTTCTCTTTCCCCCAAACGTTTATTTAAATCTTTTTAGTTAAACGTCATTTGAGTTGTGCGATTTCTCATTTTGTTACCATTCTTTTGTTTAATAGCTAAGAACGAGTTTTTATATCACTCCTTGTTTAACGTTTTGTTTATTGATTAAAGCCCATAAGGCATTTTCCAACAATTTTGACACAACGATTTAACTACTGAAAATTCCATGTCAGTACTATTATGATTATCATAGAAATGTTTTAAATTTAACTCATCCATGGGGAAAAGGATTAATATATCTGTATTATATCTGACTACTTGTTTGGGAATTCTTGTGTAGGACTGAGTACAATAACAAATGTCAGCAGTTGAATGACGGCCTTGGACAAAGAAACGTTCCATGTTTTTTGTTTATGTTAAGGGAATCGTCAAAAACAATCAGGTTTCGAATGTTTGAGTCCAGGTCATAGGGCAGAATTTAAATCTATTTGAGAATCGTGAAAAAAATGAGACATCCCGTCGTATTTTTTCCTCAATTTCACCAAATATAGACTGCAAAGCTTTGTATTTAGGCTGGCACAAAGTTTTACTGTAAATAAATAACCGGTCATAGTCCAGCCATCTTTCAATACGTATGAAATTAAACAGTAAGTTAATTTTTTTTCGCAATTTGCAAGTCCTATAATTAGACATCTGATATTCGAAGGTAGAAATGAATGATTTTTAGGTTCTTTCTTAGGCACGAAAAAGTCATAATTTTTTATTGTAATAGCTTTTTTTATATGCACATTTTTAAAATATATTTATGGAAATACCAAACCCATAAAGTCTTCATCGGAAAATTTCTCCTTGGGAATGTCAGAATGAGCCATTCAAAATGTATATTACACCATAATTTCATGTTGCTGGGAGAATCCTTGGTGACATACACCGCTATAATTATCCCCGTGACTTATGTCAAGTTTAAAGCATTGTAAGATGCTAAGTTAAACTAGGGTTTGTCGATAACATTTTTGTTAAGTTTACCTTTAGTTTTGTGAATATTCTCATACACCCAAGTTCTAAGAGTGGTTTGTCGCCATCATCAGCATTTAGAGGGATAAGCCGTATGCATAGAATTTGGATAATTAAACATAGTCATGGATATGGGTTCATCTTCGTCAAACTGGACCTCTAGGTTTTTATAGATGTAACCCTCAAGATATTTCACCACTTTTTGAGTTTCAGAGTCGCTGGGTGAAATCCAAACTTTATATTTTGATTTTTTGTCCGAAATGGGGTTCCCCGAACCATTTAAATCTTTAAACTATATGGAATGAGACCAGGAAAACTTTATATCGTTGTTAATCTTGGTACCTTTATCGTTTTTAACTTTCAGCAAGTTTTTTTGCAAGAGATTCGAAAAACATTTTTGTGCTTATTATTTATTTTAAGGTTGTTTCTTTTATTATATGGCAATTAAAAAGTCGCTTCTTAAAGTATTTAGATTTGGAAGAATAGAAATTGCTTCTTTGCTTTGGCCATTTGCCACTATTGCTGATTTGAGAAATTTATTTAAATCTTCAATTTCGTAAGCCCCGGGAGTGATAATTATTTTTTGTCAGGAGGCACCAGCATCTTCAGTATATTGAATTTCGTTATTTTTTAAAGTTATATTGTGTATACTGTTGTAAGTGTCTAAATTAATTAGAGCCAATTCGTAATTTTTTTAGGATTTAAATGAATGGGAGTGTTTAGACAAACGTTCAAGTCAGAGTCTTTGCCTGAGAGAATGATAGAAAAGGAACTCATTTCTTCTTTTTTTATCCCATCTTAATACATCAAAATTATTTTGGGTTTAAAAATCACCGTTACTTCAGTTGGAAGTTTACTTGATTGGGAGGTTTACTTAATTGGGAGGTTTATTTGAGTGGGAGGTTTACTTGAGTGTAAGGTTTACTTTAGTGGGAGGTTTACTTGTGAAGGTCAATGGTTGATAGTTTTACTTTAGTGGGAGGTTAATTTGAATGGGAGGTTTACTTGAGTGGGAGGTTTACTTGAGTGGAGGGTTTACTTTAGCAGGAGGTTTACTTGTGAAGGTCAAGGGTCGAGAGTTTTACTTTAGTGGGAGATTTTTTGATTGAAAGGTTTACTTGAGTAAGATGTTTACTTTTTGGGAGGTATACTTGAGTTAAAAGTGGTCAGCCATCTTGGAAAGATGTCATCATACACATGGGGCCCGCCATCTTGGAAAATAGTCACACGTCCGGTTTACATGGTGGCTGCCATCTTGGAAAATGGCTGCCCTTCCAGTTTACAAGGATGCTGCCATCTTGGAGTTATGCTTTACATGAAAGTCGCCATCTTGGACAAGTAACAAAAAGGTAGCAAAAAGCGGTTTTCCACCCTCCTTCAGATTGATAAAAAAGGCCGCCATTTTGGAAAATGGCTACTCTTCCGGTTTATAAATGGACGTTGCTATCTTGAAAAACTCCGGTTCCCATGGGTGCCACTATCTTGGAAAATGACGTCACGTGACTTCCGGTCTAAAGGTCAAAGGTCATTGGGGGCATATCTGTGACCAAATCGAATTTCCATACTACTGGTATGGAGAGTCCGAAGAGGTATGTCGTGAAGGGTGAGCGCATGAAAGGAAGAGACCTCTGTTAT
This sequence comes from Lithobius niger, assembly GCA_023313725.1. Taxonomy (NCBI): domain Eukaryota; kingdom Metazoa; phylum Arthropoda; class Chilopoda; order Lithobiomorpha; family Lithobiidae; genus Lithobius; species Lithobius niger. The sequence goes on from JAHWFP010031407.1 coordinate 136,021, forward strand.
GTTGTCCGGTCTAGGCTTTTTGTTGCAAAGGAGCGTGCATCAGTGAAGGGTCTTCAAATGCGAGAGGTCATCACAGAACTCCCGAGTGTCTTGAGAGACTGGAGGAACAGCAGTGATGTCTTGAGTGAAGGGTTGCAAGTGACAAGAAAAAGAGAGAAGGCGATAACTCTGAAAAACGAAAGATGCCGACAGAGGGGAAGAGACCCTGGTCTTGAGTGCGAGGTGACATGAGGAGCCATGCAAGATGCTTCCAAGAACAAAGGAATGATGCTGGTGTAGGATGATGAAGAGGAAGAACAAGAGCCGAGCTTAATGAAAGAAAAGGCGGGTGAAAAAAGCTAACGTAAAACTTATATCATATTTGTCCCGAAAGATGTAATCAGAACGATTGTGATTGGAAACAACGTTTTGGTGGAAATAATGTGAGTTAATTGACGAAAGATTACAGCGCTTTTGATTGGTGTTCAGTGCATGAATGGCGACCAACCTGATGTCGGTGTCTGGAACTTGATGCCGATGCTCATGGGGATGAAAAGGAGGCGCTGAAGGAAGACGAAACATGGTAGAACGGACTCCACGATGACAGTCATTAAGACGGGAAGGAGGAGCTGAAGGGTGGCAAAAGACGGCAGAACGTGTTCCATAACCACAATGATGAGAACGGGAGGGATGAGCTGAAAGTTGACGAAAGACGGCAGAAGGGATTGCTTGATGCCAACTATAGAATGGAAAGGAGGAGCTGAAGTCCGGAGAAATTATTCAGAATGGCCTCTATGATGATGGTCATGAGGACACGAAGGAGGGGCAGAAGGCCGTCAAAAGAGGGCTGAACCGATTCTATGATGACAGCCATCAAAACGGGAAGGAGGAACTGAAGGTTGATGAAAGAAGGCAGAACGGACTCCATAATGATGGTCATGAGCACGGGAAGTGGGAGCAGAAAGCCGATTAAAGGTGGCCAGATGATTCCATGATGACGGCTGTGTGGCGGCAAACAGAGCCTCGTCTCAGCTTTGCAGTGTTTGAAAGGTGAGTGAATAGCCAGGTTGAACAACAGCAGATAGTGGATGTTGCAGAACTGCAACTTGAGGTGGCGGTCATTGTTATCACCTTGATGTGACCGTGCTCCAACTTGAAAACTTTTCTGTGAGAAAGGACGATGTGTTGAAAGGTCAGAATATACCAGTGCTCCCTGGAAATGCAAAAGTCTAAGTTGATCAGTCAAAAATGAGGGTGAACTTAAAGATCGGGTTGTGCATCCGTTTTTGTTGCTCCGAAATTATTTGGTCTGGGGTTCAGAACCCTGGAGGGCGCATGGTGCGGAAGTTGCTTGTGTTGTTGTGACTGAGGCAATTCCCCTGGGTAGGACTGAAAGGAGTTTCAAATATCCATGTTGTTGGAGGACGAGAGGGTGGCGTTTTGGGACAACGGTAGACAGGATAATTGATGATCATGGACGGCTTTTGAGAGTCAACGGTGGACAGAGGTATCCTTTTGCTGAGACGAAGGAGGAGGCTGGACTGGCTCTTGTGTACGGTGAAAAAAAGATCCATATATGTCAGTGTGACTGGTTGTGGTGAGATTTTGAACAAAGTTCAGTGCGAGCAAACAAATGCAAATGAATGATCAACGAGTTGAACAACGAAAGAGATGCGGGAAAAACAATAGCGTGTCCACACAGTAGCCAGTAAAGCAACAAAAATGGCAGTCTGTTGTGCTTCGGCACTTTTATAAGGAGGGGTGCACAGCTGCACGAGCTAGTCGGATCTAGACAACTTAAAATATCAAGGGAAATATGCACTCTGAGAAAGAATGCTAAGATTTACGTGCAATCCATGTTTCTGAATGGCAGATAGAAACTACAATTTGATACCATTTTATATTGACCCCGAAAACCTTCCATTAGTTTTGCAAAAAAATTTCGATATTTTAATCGGTAAAGGGTGATACTTAACAATATGATAGACTTTATTTTCTTTCCTAAAAATTAGTCTAAATATTTGGTGTTTTATTTCTTCGGCTGTACTTTGGTTACAAGTATACAATTGCGAATATTGTATTGTATCCTACATGTTATTCAGTTCATGTCGTTAGCCCTTTGATTTTATGAGCTGGATTACTTAATGTAATAATCAAGAGAGATGCTTGCCTTCGTAGTTTTTCTTTACCTTAACTTCGTGAAAAGAGTTATTTACTCGGGCCACAGCAATTTGTCATCTTTACGACTTCCCACCCACACTAAAAGGTTTGTCACAACATTAAAAAATGGCCAAGATTTTTCTACCTGCACAGTATTGTAGAACTTGAAAGTATCTGACGTTCGATACAGTTAGCAACACATCTGGAGACTGTTTCTCCTTCCTCACAAGGACGTCTTCTTGTGTTGCGAAGAATTTCCTAAGTTAAATAAAAAGTGTAATGGCGTATATCACTTAAAACTAATATTGCACAATTTAAGGTAGTATGACATGCACTAATATTTGTTTTTCTTCTTTTTTTATGGCACATACTAGGCATGCATTAACGTGAAGAAGTAAAAAATGTATACGAGTATGGGTAGAAGAACGAAAATTAAAAAGATACAGGATTATAAAAAGATTTACTGTAGTAGCCTACGAGTCACTGTAGGCTACTTTTGTTTATTATTATAACTGGGGGACGACATCACATTTTGTTCTTGCCATTAATTACTGCAGTACGTTTATTCCATTGATAGCTGGTAGATGGCAGATTCTTATTGATGCCGAAAGTTATACTTTCTTTGAAGGTGGTTAGGTGATGTGGTAATATTTTAAGTTGAGAAGTGGAAATCAAAAAATAAACAAAACAGACAACAACCAAATGAAAAGACTATGAAAACTATTGTTTGCCTTATCAACATAGCCAGGTCTTGGACCTATCGAGTATACTGACGAATAATAAAGTAGAACTCTTGAACTCTCGTTATGGTCGTGAAAAAAAACTGTTGCTAACATAATAAACAGTTCATATTTACGTCACCGTAATTAAGTACCTTGTGTCAGCACAGTGGTATCTCAATCCCATTACATGCCAGTGCATGTAGGCAACTTGACTGAACGTGAAAAAAAAACCGCACCAACTCAACAAAAAATTTTGGGGTGCACCATGCACCTCGAGCAAAGCAAGCAGCAACAGCCAGGTGGTCAGTGTCTGCATCTCCAAAACAAGTCATTGCTGGTTTGAATCTAACTACTGACCTAACTGTTATGGTCCTTGAAAAATGAAGCAGAAATTAATTCATGCAACTATGGGTTAAGAGTGTAAGGGTTGATTACCAAACGTCATAACGATGGAGAGGTAGCAACAGCAGAAAGAGAGGGAAAACAAAGAGGAGTACAAAGATTGAGTAAGAACCATTGGATGATATTGTTGGATACAAGTATATCGGCCTCAGTTGGCGAGGGATTTTGTGGCTGAGTCGTGGTTCACTGATAGAATTACCGACGATTTGCTTGTTGATCTTCGCTCCTACTCTGTAATTCGGCATGATAGGGGCAGCAGGGGAGGGGGTCATCTTATCTTACATAGGAATAATCTACCTCTAATGCTGGTGAAATCTTCCGTAAATGCGGGATGTCTTGTTGTTTCCTTGCCTACATACCTTGCTAATTTCGTCCACAGCTATCGCCCAAACAGTTATCGGGATTGTGATATTCTTAATGTGTGTAAATTCATTGTGAAGGCAATAAACACTGATCATTGAAACATAGTATTGGGAGACTTCAATCTGCCTGTTGTTGATTGGCATCGGCATTGCATTGCGGATCGCCATCACGAATAATGTTGGACTCAATACCGCCCCTTGATTTGATTCAATTGGTGGACAGACCCACAAGGGGGATAATATTCTGGACCTCATTTTTACAGATGACGAGCGTCTTGTTTATCACCTCTGGGTTGGTCATCACTTTGGAAATAGCGACCACTTTTTAGTATGATTTTTGGTAAATTTATCTTTCACCGACTCGGAGGGGTCACCATTCCAATCATTTGAAGCAGTTAAGAGGAATTTCAATTTCGATATGCTGATGAATTCTCATTTCAGCATATATTGTGATGCGCTTATATTTGATGTTCATTTATCCATTGACTATGCTTGGTCATGTTTTCACCAGGTTCTAGCTGACCAGATTGAGTTTAGTCATGACTCCTCCTGACCACATTTCAATAAGAGTGGTGTTTACCGTGCCACATTGCGAAGCTTCGTAGACTGAAGCCTAGATGTTGGCATTGGTTTAGGTCCAATAGGAGCCCTGATACTGTGACTGCCTATCACAACGCGTGCAGAAAGTATTCTGACTCCGTTGTAGCATGGCACAAATATCAGGAGATGGCTACAATACGGGATGGCAACCAGGCGCCCGCATACAAACTTTATGGGAAATTAAACTCTAAAATGCGTAAATAGCCACGGCTTAGGTCCGGATCTTCCTTCTTTACTGATTGCCAAGGAAATGCATGTATCCTCTGCGACACTTTTGCCTCTAATATTATTCTCGATGATGGAAATTGTATTAATCCATGTTGCCAGCTTTCGGATCATTCTATTTCTTGTCCGTACAAATCCTTAACTGCGGATTTAGTCTTTCAGGCTTTAAAAAACTAAAACCAAGTAAATCGTGTGGTTTTGATGGGTTCTCTGCCTTCCTGTTTTGAGAATTGGCAGCGGGATTGCCCTCTCCAGTCTTTTATCGAGTTCCTACACCCAAGGAACACTATCATAGGCTTGGTGCTCTGTAAAAACCATTCCTGTTTTTAAGAAGGGTTCTTTTTTAGTCCTTCATAATTATTTGCTAATAGCTTTGACATGTGTTGCATGCAAGGTTTTGGAATCCTTGGGTTCCATTCTTCGAAAGGTGCAGTGTTATTACTCGGGACCAGTTCGGTTTTTTTTCCAATTTTGATCTTCCACCCTGAATTGCTTGCTGTCCTTGAAAGGTGGACTAGTGCCCTTGATGTGGTAGTTCCACCCAACACCATATATTTTGAACTTAAAAAACCTTTGAATCGATTGTACATCGAAAGTTGCTCCTTTTTGGCCAAGCGCACTGAGAGGGTGAATGATGAAAATTAAGCTTCAGCTGGGTACAGTCTGTTTTGGGATCACTACTTTTCTTAATTTTCATCATCGAGCTGCAGTTTTCAGCTAGCGAATGTTTTGGGTTTGAGTTCGTGGATGATCTGAAGATTGGAATGAAATTGCTTTCCCCATCATGCTCTCCTGTCCTTTAATCCCAGATCCTCCATGTTGTGGAATGGTCCAAGACATGGTAATTACCACGTTCGGCTCTAAAGTATTGTGCTTTCCATTTTGCAAATCATAATAAATGTTGTCGGTATTTTTTTGATCAGATACCACTTCCCTCATCTTCTGAAGTGTGTGATCTTGGAATTTGGTTTTATAGCAATCTTACAGCATCCATCCCTCCATTTCACCATTTTGCTCTTTTTCTGGTTTGGTAGCAAATTAGACTGACAGCCAGATTTGTATAGCCAATCAGCCACTTTTTCTTTATTTCCTTTAGACCGCTTTGGTACTTGACATAAAAATTTAATAGCTTCTAAAGTAAAAAAGTGCAAGGTCACTAATTAAGAAATGTCTGTACCATCAATGCATCCCTCCACATTTTTCCTTCACCCTCAATCCCACATAAGAAAAGAGTTCTCTCTACCATTCTTACCCCATGATTCATTCGTTTTCCTTTCCTTTTTCTTTTAATTTTTTTCAGTTTTACTTGTCCGCCGACTCCCCTCTCCACCCAACAGTTTTGCTTTGGAAATTAGAAGTTGGAAAAGTGGTGTAAATAAATACTGTCTTTGGGGTGCACATTTTACGCTTTCCTTTATACCCCCTGCTAGAAGACTATGACCACTTCATTTGTACTGTACGATATTTTTCCTTGCTATGTGTAATATATGGCTTTACAAAAGTTAGAAAATTGCGAACAAATAGATTTTCCAAAGATTTGTACGGCCCTTCAGCTATTTTATTGGAGGGTCTGGAAGCACTTGCAACCACTCTTCCCTACCCCTTCCCCCCCCCGGTTGTTTGGTTAGTTGAAAAGTTCCGGGGAGGGGGTGGCTTGGCATCCTTTTAAGAAAGGATGACAAAAGGATGACATTTACTTTCTTGTTTCCCTTTTGTCGAAATGTCGTTAATTCAACTATGTCGTGTTCTTTTTTTTTCCAAAACAGAGTGCGGACTTTTATAATCGATATGACAATAATACAGAAAATATAAAAGCTGTGATAGTTGAGGTCACGTGTTGATTACAATAAGGTTCTGCTGGACATTTTAATTATCAGTATTAATAATGTTGGTGGACGTAAATTACTCTTCCCTAGAATAGCACCATAAAAAGTAATAATACAGATACAGTTCCACATCCCCCCAAAATTAAATACATGAATGTACTGTGACTATTGGAATGGAACAAGATGAACTGGACGAGATGACACAAAAATAACATAAAACAAGACTCTTAATAGGACAGAGAAAAAGAAGTCTCTTCTCTCTAGACTGAATCTCTAAAACAACAAAACATATTCAACTGTAATTCTGTTTCAATTTAGCAAATAGTTTACCTGTACAACTATTAGTGTAAAATGAGCACGTTTGTGAAACTGGAAGCTATCCATCGTAATTAAGTATTTCATCTGTAGGACGTCATCAATGGATTTCCATGCATTTATCTGTTAATACAGGAAAATATAACAGCTAAATTGCAAATTTCATTGCCATTACCTCATACGTTAACTTCAACTGTGATTCAGGTTGAAAGCAAATAGGCTATAATTTTTGAAGTAAATTGAACAAGAGCCTCCGGCCGTTACCAACGAACTTTCTAACTAAACTGGGTACAAATTACGATATTAGTGGACCGCCAAAATGATGAAAAGGTTGAGGTGGAAAAATAACCCTTCGCTTTTATTTCAGAATAAACAAAAACACATTCATTTCCTATAGGAGTGTAACACTGGCAAATGTGGCAAAGGTATTTACCAGGATCGTGTACACGATGAACCAAAAACACAATGTACAAGTCAACACCTCTTAAATCGTTGATTTGGGTTGGCTATGACATTTCTATTTATCCCGTGATCTATTGTATATATATAGCCGAAGTGGGATGAAGACAATTATAAACAAGACTTGCTGTTTACCCATAAAAAATTTGGGGAAATTATTGATGTGGCCCCATCCTGGGTATTGTGAGGGAAATATTAACTGTTTGGCATAAAAACCCGTATTAGTGTAAAACAACAAATTTAATAGTAATGTTTAAAACTGGGTTTTAACCCGCCAACCAAAATTTTCTACAATCGTGGCTACCTTTGAAATATTAAATCAATTATGTGCGACACCGCTTCCACGAAACAGTTTGACTAGTTACCTAGCCGAATTTTTATCGTCCACACCTCTCTTTACGGCACAAATTCTAATATACAAACCTTCTTTTCAAGCTTCATTTTATTTGTAACCCGTAATAATGACGTTGTCACTGAATATTGAAGGTGCACCTATTTGTACCGCCACAGCAACAAAAGCTTAATTTATTAACTAGCTGAATTTGTACCATGCAGACCTCTTTTTATTGTGCACACTTTTTTTTGCAGTGCATACCTATACTCCCCATTGCACGCCTTTTGATGGACTGAACCAACTAATTATTACTTCAGCTTGCATTTATTTGTAACCTCCAATATTGGCGTAGGCATTAAACTGAATTGGATACAATATTGTTACTCGGTGTTGCACCTTATTGGTCGGTGAATCTTGCTTTTGTGGAGGGCTGGCATTTCATTCAAAGTGGATTAAATTTATATTTACGGGTTAAATCGTTATATGAATTTAGTGCAGACTGTGGTTTAAAATAGTGCTATTTAGTGTGGTGCAGTGGCAACCCGGACCACTGCACTGTGACTGAGGTTGGCGCTAATGACCAAGCTGTCGATGCGCCATTAAGCCTCAATCCCCCCCCCTATTTAAAACACAACTACGTATTTTCGTTAAAATCTAGAATTTTACTAAATGATAAACGTTTAGGCTGGAAACTGCGGAATAATCATCCCTTCACGAATGTCGTCACAGCCATTTTTCATGTGTTATCAGCAGGGAGTGCCTGTATCCCATCTCTCTCCATCAAGCTGGTCTGTGTTTTCGACAGAGCTCCTGGCACTTGGTAAGGCTATTGAGTAGATCCTTGATATTTTATCATCTTTAATTATTTCATGAGTGCCCCGGAATCCTTAGCGACATACAACCTTCTGAACCCCTTGACACAGCGAATCCAAGCTCTACTTTCCTGGTAGCATGGCCAGTGGAACAATGTGATTTTCTGCTGGATCCTGAGCCACGATGAGATAGCTGGAAATGAGTACACTGATGCTGCAGTGTGAGGGGCCTTTCTGGTCCTCTCGATAGGTATCTGTGGCTTGTTCCTTCGGACGTCTTTCCAGCTCTACATCTGAGGTTGCTCGCTACCTGGCGAGCCTTGTAGGACAAACAAGACGACAATACATTGCGGTATATTATAAGCACTGTTCACGAATGGCACTCGGCTTGTCTTTCCAGTCGTTGGAAAGATGTGGTGTTAGCCCTCTTGCACATTGGTCACACCAACTTACTCATTGCTACGGTCCTGAATATCATTGGTGTCCCGGTTGTCGACGCGCCATTAAGCCTCAATCCCCCCCCAGTCACTCATGGTCCATCACATTCTGGTTGATTGTTACCATCTTTATGGCGTTCGTCACCTTTTCACCTTCCTCAAGACATAACATGTTACTTGGGCGATGGTTCTGTCTTTCTGTCCACAGTTTTTCAATTTTTTTGCAGGAGGTAAAGATAAGATCTAGATTTTGGGTTTGGTTAACACCTCTGTAATACGTGGCACGGTGGCATTTTGGACCACTGCACTGAAACTGAGGTTGGTGCTAATGACCTACATGTCAATGTGCCATTAAGCCTCAATCACCCATTTTTTCGAGGAAATTTTTTTTATGTGTAAAATAAAAAAAAAAGTTATATTTATGTTTGTCTGCTGTAATATCGATGGTTACATCAAACTTTAAAATGAAACGTTATTAGAAAATTTGCTATAATTTGTGCCTTTACCCAGATATATTTAACAAATCGTTTCAGTTCAAGATAAACCTTGCTTGTCGTTTGTGAGATTTCACCCAACTCGCTCACTCGCTATGTTACAAATCACCAAATGCTATATAATTCGATTTTACGACACGACCATTTTTTTCATTTAATCCCTAAGAGAAGATGAGGGGAAAATTACCACATTACTTTGTTAAAGCCGTCGAAGGACATTTATATTGCCAGAAATTACCGTGTTTTAGAAATCATTAGTCATAACGGAAGGAGTAATGGCCTGTACAGTGGAATTATAGACACGCACTAGCGCTTCGCCCATGAAGTTCAGATTGCTTGCTTTCCATGGCGTCTAATTATTGTTTTTCAAATCAAGACATTATTAGTAAAGGTGGTAGCCTTTAACCGCCCATCTTAAAGCTCAAATTTCGATGTTTATTAAAATCTCAGCTAAATTTTACACTAAAATTTAGTATACAGTATTTATTGGACTTGGTGAATATGTATCCGAACTTTTCTTCATTTCCGATTTGACACATTGGAGATCTGGACATGAACTGGAATTGTGATTTTCATTTTTTGCTTCTTGTGGTAGAACTACTTGTACTTGTTGGCACGACAAGTTTCTACTACGCTCTCTACAGATCAAACTATTTGTCTTAGAAAGCTGATTATTAGCTCAATTTACAGTTAATACTCAGAAGATGTGCCCTTTCCATAAGGCCTTCTCCGATTGGTCATGTGTTTCAGGGGTTAGGGAGTGCTAAACGACCAGCTTCATTGTTTTACATTATTTTAAACATTGTTATTATTTAACAATGGTAATCAGCAAACCCAGCTGCAAGACGTATAATGAAGATAATGTGTCTATTTCCATATTGGTTTGAGAAATCCGTAATTTAAAAAGATACAAAACATAAAAAAAAACTAATCTAAACTGCATGGTACGCCAAAGTAGCCAAACTATAAAACCAAAACGGAGTCCTTAGATGCTTAAGGTAAGGGTTAACTGATCTGAAGTCATAACAACAAAGGTACACAAATAAATTTTCCTGTAGGTTTCAGATACTGCAGTGTTGCTATACTATATATTCTACGTGAAACCTTACTGCTGTATCCAATCATTATACAGGAAAATACGATTAAAGCCAGAGCCCAAATTTCGAAACTTTTTATGCCCAAGCAATGGAAAAATAATGTAAGGCTACTTTCTAATTCAACTAGTTTCTTGGCTACATTTTTTCAGTGTTCAACAGTCGCGACATCTATTTTCCATTCATTGTACCATTGATGATACATTATCATTTTTCAAGATTCAAACACTTTTCCAACCATGGAATTTCATTATTACTTTCCAGGACATTTCCAGGTTTTTAAGGACTTGCACGAAGCCGGAATTATCAGTACAGTTGTGCTAAGCCCACTGAGATGATAGTCTTTCCAGTGGTAGCTTTTACCTAACAGAATGCACCAATTAGCTGACGAATCGTGTACTAAGGTAAAAATGATGTAAACTTTTGAGTACAGCAGTAAGATTTTAAGTGGACTAAACAGTACAGAAACAGTTAAATATCTGAAACCTCACAGAAAAGTTTATTTTTCTTTCTTGACTGTTTTTACTTAAGATAAGTTAATCCTCACCTTAAGGATCAAACGAGTTCGTTTTTGTTTTCCTAACAAGTGTTTGGGTGAAGGCTAGCTATTGCTTCTCTTATTGGAAACTACAAGTTAATGCGATAGAAAACTTTGGAAATTGTATAGGACGATGGGGTTTACTTAATAGCAACAGAGTGTCCTGCTTCCCCACTGTCCATTCATGATTTCAATACGAAAAAGGTACCACAACATCGTTGATATCATGCTAATTATTACTTATTATTACTACTTATTACTATCTAATTCTACTCAGATAAAATAATTTGTGGGACCGATATGCTTGAAACTTGACATTCAGTTCACGTTTGGCTCCAAATAGTTGTCTTTTATGGTTTGAGATTTGGGACATTTTAATTCAAAAGATTGTAGTCAATAATTTGTAATGCTATTTTCGTGAACTTTGGGAATACGCCATCAGTTATCAAAATAATGGTCCCCTATGGTCGAGTAACAATGCAGCCAAGGTTAACCTATTCTTTCCTTTTCAAAATTAAATCTTGTTCATATATTGTAATTATAACTTCACGAAAGATCTTGGATTTCTCCAGCTAATTGTCCCTCTCATCGTCGTGGAGTAAATAGCCCAGTTCGGGTTGGTGTTCCCTAAAACTAAAAACAAGAAGAAAAAACTAAACTAAATTATGTTATCGCGCACACTTGTTTCTAGTTTACAATAAAACAAAACGGTCACTATAATGGAAGTGTAATAAATAACGACAATCAAGTTTTCACCATAGAAAGTAGTGATATTAAAGCCAAAATGGCTGCCACCAAGTTTTCCGTCACAACCCTGGTCTTGAATCTTAACTGACACCTCGGTTATTGTCAGTTAAGCTTGTGCGATCACGGTTCGAACCACAAACTTACTAGCAGCCATTTTACCTCGTATATCACTACTTTTATTGCGAAAACTTGAAGGGTACCTTTACCCTTGTGAGGTGTTTGTATGATCGGATTTTGTTTTGCACTAAACGTTTTTATTGAGTGATTACATTTTTGGGTTGAACCTTCATTCAACCCCAACCTCTGTTTCATTACAGAAAAAAAATTCATTATCAGTTCAAGTAATTTTACTGGATTTATATCTGCTGCTAGTCTAAAATCAACCTCGTCCTTATAAATATAAGTTTCAAACCACTTACCACATACATGCCAAGGTGGTCGTTATACAGTAACTCAGCAGTAACTGAAGTGGAAAAACTTCTAAATTCTACATTTATGGCTGAAAAACACAAGTTCTCATGATAAATAACAATGTATCTATGCCATAAGCATAGGACCATTATGCATGGACAGCATAGGCAACCTCTAACATTCATCCTAAGAAGATTACTTAAAGAAATGAAATATCAAATAGTAAAAGGTAAAATTCCAGCACCACTGAAAGTTCACCACACATTCACTTTAAGTATTACAAATCAATGCAGTTTCCTTATAGAGGAACACTCTTTAAATCTATGCCCGAGTATGTTTATGTTTGGTGAGTTAATGATGCTAGACGGCAAAATTGTCCAAATTTGCCATGCCTGCAAAATAAAGAAGTGCTGTTGGTAAATCAAATTGAAGTATTAGGATGTTTTTTTTGTGTGATTGGTTCTCGATTACGTCACAATATAATGAAACTAGGGGGATCAGTGCTCTAAACACTGCTATCACTTATTGTTCATGTGTACTTCAAACACTGCCCTCTGCATGAATGAATTATAATTCATTGCTACAGCAAACATTACCGGTGATAAGGCTATACTTTTTCAACAAGTTCAATGGAAATACTTGTGAGAGTTGTGAAACCTTGAGTAGTATCATTAGACACTTTCCATGGGGTGATATACACCAATGTGAGGCCGGGAGTGCCGCTTCATTCTTGTATCTCTACGAGGAAAGCAGCTTATTAATAACCAACTTCACGATCTCAGTCTGACAACAACTGGATATCAAACGCACAACAAAGAACAAGTTGACGTTCTTTTGCTCAGAAAGTTCGCCAATACAACAAAGATATCATTGTTGGCAGCATTGTTATGCTTTGTTTGTTGAAGGGATATTCGACGTCGAGTTAAGCAACACTGCTCTGAATACGAAATAATTTTACTAGTTATCGTTTGAAGGGGGTATTCGTTGTTGTATTTCCGCGATATAAACGGAGATGGGGCACTTAAGAGTGCAATAACAATCCACAAACACGAGCAGAGGTTTTGTTGTAGAAGGCCTGAGATCCAGGGCAGGTGCAATACCCGATATTAATTCTCCTTTCGCATCTCAATATTAAACCATTGTTGCAATTATGTCGTGTTCGATTGTTAAAGGAGGACTAAGATCGTGAAATAGGGTGGTAAAGAAAGTAATGTACTAGCTGCTTGAATTCGTTTAAGAAATATCATAAAATTATTTTTATTGGGAGTCAATAAATCAAACCGTGTAACATATGCTTGCTGCGTTTGTTTCATGCAAACTCTTTTGTTAAACTACAAAACTAAGAAAAACTAAGTTTTCCATAATTTAAAAAAAATTTTATCCATATTCAAAACTAACTTTAAAATTTTCGGATTGATTGTAGACATAGGGTATAAGCCAGCAATATTTTTGTTTTTCAACTCTCAGGAGAATAACTAAGGAAAAGAAAAACGACCATTAAAATTCCTGTAGCACGAATGTGATAAATTAAAATAGTCTCACAATTAACTTGATTTAACAGATTTTGTTAGTTTTGTTATGTTGTAGATAAACTAGATTTTAATATTTCGTATCCTTAATTTGAACGTAAGCAATACCCAGCTGTTTATTTCAGCACCAGACCATGGCGAAGACCATAGAACAACTTTATTTTATGGTTTTACAGACCAGTAGCATCATAAATATACAGGTTAATAGTTTTTTAATACATCAGTTTCATGAGACCGTTTTCATTTTAGTTTACATATTTTGAAGTGTGAATGCTATTTTGTTTTTATGTTTTGTATTTTTATCGTTTTTTATTTTTATATTATTATCGTTTTTTGGTATAGTCTTGGTAAAATACCTTTTACCGTAATCCAATTTTGCAAAGCTTACAGCAAAGGATAAAAAGGGCTTGCATTTTTTTTCGCCATCAATCCTACTCGAGTCACTATATCGAGGCTATTTCCTTCATTTTGCGCTAATGTTTGACATTGTCTTATTTCCAGTAGTTGATGAATATTTCATTAGTCTGAAGAAATACATTGTGAATTTAGGTACCATTAAAATTTTCGCATTACAGGAGTAGCTGCCTGAATTGGTAAAAGAAAATATCAAAAAATTATAAATTATCAGGAATTGATAAATCATAACTACTTGTATCGTATTTTTGCTGTAGTAATTTCAAGGAAACTGTTGTTTTGATAAACTGTATAACTGAGAAAAACTTTTATTTTTTCATAATTACAAAAGATTTTAGCTATATTCAAAATAAGCTTAAAATATTGGATTGGTAGTAGGTAAGGGGTAAATGCTCTCAATTGTTGTTTTCCAACTCTCAGGAGAAAAAGGAAAAGGAAAGTGACCCTTTCTTTGAAGTGGTACAAATGTAATAAAATAAAATCGTCTCACCATTAATTTGATTTAACAGAAGTGGTAGTTTTGTCTGTTTGTAGATAAACTAAGTTTTAAAATTTATTATCCCTAATTTAAAAGTGTGAAATACCTACCTAACTTGAGTTTACTGTCTTAGAGGCCAGTAGCAACCTAAATACACAGGCTCATAGGTTTTTAATATGTTGCGGCGTTACTCCCCTTCTTCATTTTATTTCATTGTCTTTTGAAGTATGAATGCTATTCTCTTTTTAAGTTTTGTATTTTTATATTTTTATTGTTTTTATATATTTATAATATTTTTAATGTTGTTAAAAGACCTATTACCTTTATCTAATTTGCACAGTTCACAGCAAATTATAAAAGCGGCCTGCATTTTTTCCAAAATTCCTACTTCAGTGCAATTCGTATCACGAAAGTGGGATGCGATTTGGCATCTCCATTTTGGCATCCCTACATTTCACGTGAATGTGTGACATTGTGTGATTTCAAGCGGTTGATAAATATTTGTTTAGGCAGAAGAAATAAATGAATGAATTCAGGTGCCATTGATATTTTCATATTACAGTACGTGCTTCTTGAAATGGTAAAAGAAAATATCACAATTATATTTTACCATGAATGAATAAATCATAACTTATATAATAATTTTACTGTAGTAATTTAGAACTGTTGTAATATTAAACTGTTATTTTGAGAAAAAAAACTGTATTTTTTTCATAATAAAAAACATTTTATCCAAATTCAAATCCCTGCTTTAAAGACATTGGATTGGTTGAAGGTGTGATGCATGCGCTGGCAATATTTTTGTTTTCCAACTCGCAGGAGAATAACTTAGGAAAAGGAAAACAACCATCAAAAATTTAACTGAAACGAATGTAATGAACCAAATTCGTCTCAGCATTAATTTCATTTAACAGATTTGCGAGTCTCTTATCTTATAGATAACTAGGTTTTAATTTAATTTAATTTAATTTAATTTAATTTAATTTAATTTAATTTAATTTTCAATAACTAGGCTGTTTATTCCAGGTCAGTACTATGACAAACTACAAAAAAAAAACTATTTTATAGTTTTACGTACCAGTAGCAACGCAAATATAAAATGTAATATTTTTTTATACATCACTGTTTTAAATCACTGTCTTAATGTATTTCATATTTTTTTGAAAAGTGAATTCTTTTTTTTGTTCTTATGTTTATGTTTTTGTATTTTTATAATATTTTTATCGTTTTTATGTTTTCATAATTTTTTACTGTTATTAAAAGCGCTTTCATCCTTATCTAAATTTGTGTACTTCACAAGCAATGGATAAGAGGCTTGCCTTTTTTCAAAATTCCTACTTCAATATCAACTCACATCATGAAATGGACACAATTTCTTTTTCTTTCAATTATGTCTGACATTGATTTCCAGTGGTTGATTTGTTTAGTCAAAAGAAAATTCGTGATGTTAATTGGCACATAAGTATGAATTAAAAAAAAAAATACATGCCTCTGTTATCCTTTGCTCTGTCCTGTGCAAAATTAGATTGACATTAAAACGATAAAAAATATTACACAAATACACAAACGATAAAAACGTAAAACACTTCAAGAGAATGTGAATAAAATAAAAACTGAAATATAAAACTGCGATGTCCAAAAAAAACTGTAACCTCGTATATTTTCATTGCTACTGGTCAGTAAAATGTTAAAATTATGTTTTTCTATGTTGTTGGGCATAGTAGGGAGCTGACATAAACAGCTAGGTATTGCTTACTTTCAAACGAAGGATACGACTTTTTAAAAGCTAGTTTACGTATAAATTAAGAAAACTTCCAAGTCTGTTAAAATGAAATTAATGTTGAGATGATTTCAGTTTATCACTTTTGTACCACTTAACGTAATAATTATTCGGAATTTCCTTTTCCTTAGTTGTTTTCCAGTTATTCTCCATAAATTTGGAGGAATATCGTTTTAGAATAAAGATGTATGTGTGTATTGCTACAGCCGCACCAATGTCAGAATTGCTTTGTAGCATGTAAATACACTAACTAAACTCAAATTGTACAAGCATTCAGTATTATTTCTAATCGTATTGGCTTCACACCACCTACTTGAATTTATAATAAGGCATTCACTGAATGGAGAAGATATATTCGAAACATGAAAATTGCTGTTTGGAACCTAAAAGACAACATGAAGAAGAACAATTAAAAAATAATAATAATTCATTCTGGGATGTAAAATGCAGATTTGTATAATTTAGATGAAAGTAGACATCATAGTTGTGATAAATAATGGTGCTGTATGAAGTTAAAAAAAATCATGTGCATCAGCTGGGGAGTAGGGGAACCAAAACATTCAGAACCAATAGAGGAATTCCTCATTAACGACAGCCAACGACCGATGAGCGAGAACTGATCGACCACGACATAAACAAGATTCAATGATGACAACGTGCAACGTCCAGTAGTCAGAGATAACGACTATTAATTGACGACTGGAATGACAACAGTGATTGAAGACTAGGTCGGACTCGATGATGTAAATGATACGACTACAACCGATCAACTACGATGACAATTGATTACTAAGACGACTTTGCCCAATCCAAGATGATGGTAACTACAATGGAGCATAAAGACTATGAGGGCATTCGTGATGAGTGGTCAATGATTACAATGACGAGGACAAATGAAAAACCACTTCGTGAGGACATAGTCAGTCTATGACGACTATCGTCTAAACTGATTGTGACATGGACAATGAATGATGACGATATTGGGCTTCGAAGACTATAGACTACAACCGATAGGTGAGCAATGGAGTAAAAAGCACGGTAACAGATTATGTGAAGGCAAACCAAGCATTGCTACATAAAAATACAAACAACGTTTCGAAAATTTTCAATTTTCGTCTTCAGGTTAGCAATAAAATTAAAGCATGGCAAAAGCCTCTAAGTCATCCTACATTAAAAGCATAAAACAGTGATTTAAAAGCATAAACGGTTATTTAAAATGGATAAAAACTGCCAATTTCTCCCCTCAAAAGAGGCAGAAATGGCAGCCGAAAGCAACGAACCACCTGCTCCGTTGGGTAACCAAGTCGCAAGATGCTTTTAATGTAGGATGACTTAGTGGCTTTTGCCATGCTTTAATTTTATTGCTAACCTGACGACGAAAATTGAAAATTTTCGAAACGTTGTTTGTATTTTTATGTAGCACTGCTTCGTTTGCCTTCACATAACCGATAGATGAGGACAATGAACGACGATTGACTCCAACAAAACCAATGACGATGAAGATCGACAGCAATGAGCAATGATGGCCAGTTATGACTTTCAAGTGGCAATGATAATAACGTTACACAATGAGGACAATCTACAAAGAGGACGACCAATGACCACAACAAGCAACGACGACAATGTTGGGACACGACGAACACAGGGGCTCAATGAAAGATGCCAGTTGGCTAACAGAAAGAAAAAACACAGGAAAAACACTTAACAATAATAGAAAAACATAGGCCAGGAAAAAAATTCTACGCTGCCAAGGTCTAGCACCCTTAGCTGCATATAATTCTGTTTGATGTTGTTCAGTGCTGACATGTTTCTACTGTACAATTCGGTCTATGAAGTGGCAAAACAATGGTCTGCCACTGATGAGTCTACCTGTACGAAAACACAAGTAACGAAACGACGATAATTTATTATCAGCCTGTACTGTTTCTTAACTGTATTGTCTTTTCAAATTCCATAAGATTTAATGATATAATGTTTATTTCGTAAAACTGATTCGTTATGGCGTAAAGAAATACTTGAAATACAGCCAACATACGAGCACTCAACTGAGAGCCACTGCCCTTTTTCTCTGTTGCAAGACTAGTTAATTGAGGAAATTTGGCCTGCAAATAATCAAAACCGATGATCGTGCGTAGCAGTAAGCAGAGCGTTTGACCGAGAGGTAATGTCTTTATTCCCAATAAGTATTTCAACCACTGTCAGTATATAGCTCTTATTTTTGTTTTGTTGTTAAGCATTTAGTTGTGACAAAGTCTGGCTGTTCACAAAACAAATGAATTGCACCTTTCACAATTGTGGACAGTAAATTGTTGATAAGTTTAAAAACACCTCGTTTGGATTGCAAAACTTGCTAAAATAATGTTATTTGCATTCTCGAGATGGAAATCTAGCTGTCCATGGTACAACCATTTTTTTGTAAAAATATTTTAATCTCATCAATGGCTGCAGTTCTTTGTCAACATTGACCATATTTGTCGTTGATCAGTGTAGATACATCAGTGTAGATACACAACTGTAATAATGAAAATGATTGCATAAAATTTTTAACTGCTACTAGTGCTAGAGCTCTTCAACGCAAAATTACCTTTATGGTATGTCTCCCCTCGTTTTTTGTTGTTTTTCTGTGATACTTTTGTGGGTTTGTGAGTTGTGGAACAACAAAGAACTGCAGCCATCGATGAGGATCAACTAAGAGGACGACCTATGACAAAAACGATCAACTGCAACCGATTGACGAAGATGACAATCCACGACAAGGACTTTGCTGACTGCAGTAGTGAAAAATGACGATGGATGACATCATCACACTACGAGAAGAATCAAGGATGACAATAACCGAAGATGAGTAAGGGACATTTAAACTGTTAACCTAGTGCAGCAGTTATAGATTTGTGGGCTACAGCCATAGTAAGATTTTATTATGTGTAGATCGCATTTTAGTCTTGTTTCATGTACAACTTATTGGCATTTTATTATTTCTTCACGTCTCTTTTGCATCTGGTGTCATCTAATCGCATGGCCGGTTGATTATGACGTCTTTTGGATGGCAAAGTTCGTGCAGAGGCTGTCATTTTGAATAATGTCATCAATTGGGTGTATAAATTCTGCAAAATTATAAGTATATTCCACGTGACAGATTTGATGACATTAATTCCAACACAGTTATCGATGTTATATGTCACGTCAACCTCGTAGTCCGTTATTTATTGGTATCGTAGTAAGTTGTCCGTTTTAGGGCTAGAACAATATAGATAAGCTCGCG
Organism: Lithobius niger; assembly: GCA_023313725.1. Lineage (NCBI taxonomy): Eukaryota > Metazoa > Arthropoda > Chilopoda > Lithobiomorpha > Lithobiidae > Lithobius > Lithobius niger. Next base: position 155,401 of record JAHWFP010031407.1, read on the forward strand.
GCCATCATTTTTTATAACATCGTCGATCGTGGTAGGCATATTCTACCAAATTACACGCATATTCTCTAAGTCATTGATCAGTTAATTACATCATTCTAATTATAGACTAGTCGTAATGTTACTTTTCTATTTCTTGAGGGGTAGAAGAGAAGTAAAAAAAATGATTGCATGCATAGGGTAACAATTTAAATGACGTCATTGTGGTATTAAATTCCCAATTCTAAATAAATTTTGCTATAAAATAACACCAACCGGAAGAAGAATTTATCAGAAAGTCAATTTGACCAGGTACAAATTAACCCATGTATTTCCGTGAGTTTGCTCAATGGAAGTATGCCAAGGTTAAAATTATTCTGACTAAATCACTTATAACATAATATTATTGAATTTGGGACACTGAAGGGTGTAACATGTTCTAGACAATTTTATCCGCATTTGAAAATGTGTCGTCATTGTCGTCGATTGGTCTTTACTCAAGGTCTTGTGGGTAGTACTTGCTGTCACCTGACATCATCATCAATTGGTCACAGATGGTTACCCCTCTTTGTGGGTCATCCTCCTAGTAGATCATTCTCCCATAGTATCATAGCATCGACACTTGTTGCTGGCATCACTGATTGTCCTTGTTGTAGGCGACATTCTTCGGCATCAACACACGTTTTTGTCATGATTGGTCCTCTTTGTCAATTGTCCTTGTATTCCGTCACCATCATTGCCGATTGTCCTCATTGTTGACTGTTCAACCATTATTGAGTGCCTTCATCTTTGATTGCCCTCTGAGTCGGTCTGCTCATTTCATCATCGTGGATCAGGTGTAGACAATGATCATCATAGTACGACGTCATCATAGCTCCTTGTTGTCATTGATGGCCATTGTAATCATCATTGGTTATCGTTGATAATGAATGTCTTCATTGTCCACGGTTGATGGAAGACGTACGTCATCGGGCATCGTCATCATTGATGGTCCTTATAGTTGAACATATCCAGGTGTCATCGGACATAAGTCGCAGTCGATTGTCCTCGACATTTGTGGTCATCATAGTCCAATGTAGTCATCGCGTGTTGGGGTTGCTGTTGGTTGGTTTTCTTGGATTGTCCTCATTGTTGGTCATCCACTTCGTCATGGTCGATTGGTCATCGCTCATTGCTCTTACGCTCTTACTGACTTACTCAACTCCGGTAAGAGAGAATGTGACTATTTACTCACATGATACATTGTTTAATACATATATGGAATGTGATTTTTATTATTTTATTGTTTTACAACAAGGCCCTTATTGCCGATATATTATAACCTCTTCATTAAAAACCTTGCTGGTGACCCAGCTGTTGCATAGTATTTTTTGAACAAGACACCATAATTCAATTTGGCAATAATTGGTAAAATTCCACAAATACATTTATTTTTACTAAGACTAGTAACTAAATTCTACAAATAGGTATTCACATGCTGTAATGGAGTTTAGACTATAAATTTGACCAGTATTTTGAGAAAATTTGCTGTGAAATAGGTTCTTCATACTATATAACTATTATGTTGCCCATTGGTATGCAAACTCTTCCTAATTTCATATCATTTAGGGTCATTGATGAAGGCTACCCCTACCGTTTTCGTAGTATTTGGCACCATTGTTATGATAAATTTCACAACCTTTTTTAGCGTTTTGGGGGAACTTATCTGAGTACTTTTGCATCACCATCGGGCCACTGCCTTAAAAATTCCCCATATTGAATGCCATTGCACCTTTCATACATACCATTTTCTGAAGTGACTCCTCTGTGCTCAAATTATAAATTTTGGGCGTTCTAACCTGGGAGTTTCTAAGAATGATGAATTACCTATTTGAGTATTTAATCTAGTATACATTTTAGAAAATTTTTAAACCCTAGTCCCTAACTTATTAAATCTCCTGAAAATTGCGAATTGTCATTACTTGTTCAGACCACGCATGTCGACCTATCATTGCTTCTATTAAATAAAAATTACAATATTTTGGAACTTGGAAGAAACTATGATTGCCTCTTTCAGGATGGAGTACACTTCAATGATACATGCAAACCCATTTCTTTCATGGTAGTGATGCACCTAACTGTACTTACTCTTCCAAGTTCCTTTTTTTTTCCAGATGTCCTGTGTGTGTGTGCTTTGAGCTCCAAGGAGATAAATTGTGGGTGATAAATCAAAAAAAAAAACAGGAAGAACATAAAATTCATTTGAAACTAAATCTGCAAAGCTTTGATATAGAATTTGTAAAATTCATAAGCAAAATACACAGATGAAACAAATGAAAGCTCTTCTTTAAAATCAGGAAAGAAAAAAAAAACAAGATTTAAACAAATTTGGTTGGTTCATGTGTTTGGTGAGGTCAGCTTATGGTTCAGCCATTTTTCATTCACCTTTAATCTCGCTATTTGTTTGGTTCGAGGAGACTATTTACTGTTTTAAGTTTAAGTGTAATAATGATGCATCCGCAATTATGTGCTGAAAGATGTAGTGAAAGATTTTTGAAAGCTCATTGGCTTTGATTTGCTAGAACTGTGATCATCGATGTCACAATGTTCTCGTTTTCCGGTTTAAATATTATTGGGTAACGTTTCTATCTCCAGATTACTGGTGAGCTATTCCCATCTAGGCCTAGTTGATGCCGATACAATACCATTGTGGTTCTTGTTGCCATTGCAACCAATAGGCTTCCTCAACAATGAAACCTTACAAGCTCCAAAGTACAGAAAGCGCATCTAAAATTATTAATTTTTAGGGAATCGTCAAACACGTTCATACTAACTTTTATTCCATTAACCATAGCCATAATTCTGATCTACATGTAGTTTCACAAAATTAAATTTTGAACAAGGAAAAAATACCATTTGCATTGTGACTATTGTTTTTTATCGTTTAAGTAGTAATTCCAAAAACTACACAAATCATCAAACATGGCACAAAGAAGAAAAATTACCCAGTACAACAACGAAGTGAGAAAATACGTTTAGACCCACGTCATTTCCACACGAATTATAATTTGTCAAAGAAAACCACGTGAATAATGGATTTGTATTGATTTTTACCTGGCAATTTTTTTTGTGTATGTTTTAGGCAGTCCAACATCAAGTTTTTCTTCAACTATTTTCAGAGGAATTCGGTATTTCTAGTTTAAACATCTACATACTTAGTAGGCCTACCTGGGCAAGGGTTACCTATGCAACAGTAATGCTAAAGTTTCCCTTGGAAATCATCACGCTTCAATTGAAAAAGCTTGAACTTAAAATGCACTACTGTAGCTAAACAATCATGGTAATAATTTCACTTTAATGCTTTTTATTTTCCTTAATTTTGACCTCCTGCATATCTTCTATAAATTTTTTGGCTCTCATCATGAGTACGAAGTCCAAGCCTGGTTTTGCTATTTCAATAAATTTAGTGTTATTATTAAAGTCGAAGATTAGTAATCTGGTTCCTGGGCTTTCCATTGAGCCTTATGGAAACTTTGTTTTTTTTTAAGATATCCGGCCCTGACTTATTTTTGACTGAAGGGATTTGATCGAACCATAAAATTATTAAACTAACTACCACATTACTTTACCGAGTGTTTATTATGCGCGTCATTACTCTTGCTCTAACTTTACCAAAATTTTAGTCTTATGCTGTCATCGGTCAAAAAAAGCAAGACTCATACTGTAAAATTGAACAGAATGTGATTAAGTGGACTTTAATAGACTATAATTAGGATATGGTTCATCTTACTGTTCTTAAAATATATTTTATCATACCTCATGTGAAAGAAATTCAATGCTTCTCGTTTTGTGATACCACGGATTATTCCAATTTCTATTTCGCAGGCAAAGGATGAACACGGGAAAGGTAACTGTGCTGTTCTGCATAAAATACTTCACAACGTTAGATGGGTCACTAATGAATAAGTCAATTAGTTGTATGCCTTGGTATATGCAACTCATTAGTAGTAATGAAGATATGAAAAACCAAAACCATCTTGTTAGCAGGATAAAGCCTTTGCTCCTTAACTTTACCATTTGTGTTTTGAATGATATTTGTCTCCTTCTTGTTGTATAATGTAGTATCGGTCTGTCTCTATGGTTTATAATAGATAATCCTTGTTGGCTGCGTGGCTGAGCTTCTGGCCCTTTTAAGATTTTTGGGAGCCTTTTAACAAATGATAACAGTTTAGTAAATATTTTAATTATGACGTCTATGAACTGTAATAAGGAGAAACCAGATATGAAACCCAAAGCACCGCCAATGTCGGAAAACAGCCCAGATAAACTGTACAATGTGTCTTCTTGTATAACAAGCACTTGATTATTCCATATCTTGATACGAAATATTAATCGAGGAAAATTTTCGGTTCTATGCACATGTATCACTTGCATGGTTCGAGTGTACAATGAATATTTGCATGGTCGTTGACAGTTGCATTCTTCTAAATCAAGTGAACCGACAATTTTTATTGTGGCATTAACTAAGCTTGACAATTGATCTGCTGTGGAACAAACTGGTATCTTGTTGGAACGAAGCATGTATGGCAATCTGAAATTATTAAAAGTTTGCTATAGTTATGCAGTTGTTTTGATTAGGAGGTGAAGCTACACCTGAGGCAAAAAATAAATGACTGTAATCTCGCCCCAGAACTAACGGTTTTGGAAATGGGAAGGAACATGCAATATGTTCTTTGCCCTCGAACAAATAAATAAACCAGCGCGCAATATCAGCTTGCTGATGGGTCACCAGGAACCCTGAGGAATATTAACTATTTATATTCGTTCGAACATATGCGAGAAAAATTTATGCGTCAAGAGATCGTTGCTGTTGTGTCACTAAATGTTTTTGCATTTGGAATCGGTCGTATACTGACCAAAATTCTCATTGTTGCTGTACTGCAATTTTTGTGTGTTTTGTATTTGTTTTTGAAATGCACCAATGTTTGTTAAATTTAGTTGATTGTTTTATTCAATGTTTTTTACTAAGTTAGGGAAAATTGAATGAAGGTAGGTGACGGACATTTACGGGACGGCACGCTGTGCTACATAGTTTTTTTTTCAGGAGCCATGGTGTCACATCTACCTGCCCAAAAGACGCTTCTCTAAAGTTACTTACGTGATGTGCTCGTTGGGTGGACAATGCACATGCTTCAAAAAAGTAGCTTCGTAAAAGTAGTTTTGATAATGGAAAATACTAGTATAGATAATGAAAAATACTAGTTTTGATAATGGAAAATATTAGTTTCGACAATGAAAAATACTAGTTTCGTTAATGGAAAATCATTTTTCGTTAACGAAAATTGAATTTCTTTTAACGGATATTTAATTTTTGTTAACGGAAAATTATTTTCATGTGACTGGATAATATATTTGTTCCTCTTTGACATGATGTTTCAATTAATTTATTTTACATTATCAGAATTTTCGTTAACAACAAATGAATTTCCATGATGTGAAATTACGATTATTTGTCGATAACGAAAAATGTTTTTCGTGAACAGAAAACATTTTTCATTATCGGAATTTAATTTTCATTATCAACCAAGTATTTCCGTTAACAGGTATTCAGGCTGATATTGAAAATTAAACTTCGATAATGGAAAGTGTTTAATCAAAAATCTGATGGCGTGCCACACATAACCTTGGTAAATATGGCAAATGACAATTTCTTGCAGAGAAAAATTCCCATGTCAATTGCAGTGTCACTTGATGCCAAGCAGGCTGAACTATTTTGTCATATCACAGGGAGCAGTCATTAACCCACTGTTGGTTTCGTGCATGGATATGCAAGCTTTGGATTTGGGCGATTAGCAATGGTCATTCATACTGAATGCCTGTGTGTATGGACTAAGTCTGGGTATTTAAAAAGTGAGTAAAAAAACATTAATAATAATATTGAAACATCGTAGTGGACATTTGGACTGGCACCATGGCGAATGGCTGGAATTTTTGTTGCGCTATAATTAGAAATTTAATCAATTATTGCAGCACTACCGCCTCATTAGGGGTATTTGTATCTTGCCATAGTATTTTTTGATGAACTTTTTTTCCAATTAATTGTGATTGAATGATTGATTTATGCTGCGTAAGTCAAGCTGCTAAAAGTTCCGATTATATTTGGTAGTGGGCAAATGTGAATTCAATACGGAAAATGTGATAACCGATTATGAAATTTAAGCCTAACAGAATTTAACTGAAGTCGTAATTACTAGGTCGGTGATTTTACAAGGGGAAAAGAAATAAAATTATGAATCTGGGTGTAGGCCAACTTTTGAGTATGAGCAACATTCGGCATGGTACAATAATTGCAGAAGAAATCTTCAAAAGAAAAAATCAATAGAAAAAACGTTTGGAAGTCTAATTAATATTATCATACTAGTTTTCCAGTATACCCGTTATGCATATGTATGCAAGGTATAAAAGTTTATCAGTATTAATACTACTACTACCAGATTTCTTTCTACAAACCGATGTACTTTCTACAAACAATCTTTTTCTGAAATTATTTCCTATTTTGTAAAGTAAGCAGTCTATCTCTATTGTTCAAGGTGTAGACATAGTTTTAGGTGTAGCCGTTTTGAGAGTAAAGGTATATGCGTTTTTCATATTAGTAATGTATATTGTAATGAACGTTGATGTAATAAATGTTTCAAGAATGCTTTGATTCTTTGAATGTTAAAAAGAATATATTACAAAGAATCCTACGACTTTTCTCGAAAATTCGCCATTTCTTTTTATAAATTGATAAAAATGTCAGTGTAGGGTGCTACTTACGTAGTTTTACCAGAGGAAGTTCTCAGAAGAAATCCTTGATAGTCCTAAAAAAGCTTACTTTTGAAGGGGTAGATACCAATATTGATCGAGGTGAAGACATAGTTTTAGGTGTGGACATTTTGAGAGTAGCTCCACAGTAAAGGTATATGCATTTTAAATATTAGGAATACATATTGTAATGAACGTTGATGTAATGGATGTTTTAGGAATTCTTTGATCTTTTGAAAGTTACAAAGAAATATAGTTTGAAGAATCCTTGAACTTTCCTCGAAAATGTGCCATTTTTTTCTATAATATGAAAAAATGTCAGTATAGATTGCTACCTACATAGTTTTGCCAGAGGAAGTCATTAGAATAATTCCTGGATAGTCATAAGAAATGTTTATGTTTGAAGGAGGTGGATCAAGTTTTCGTTGAACATTGAGATGTTGGGGGGGGGGGGATTGAGGCTTAATGGCGCGTCGACAACTTGGTCATTAGCGCCAACCTCAGTCACAGTGCAGTGGTCCGGGTTGCCACTGATTTCCACTGTTGGCCAAGATTTTCTTAGGGTTTCAGAGGATTAATTCAAATAGGGGCAGACTGTTTTTAAATCCCCTCCCGCCAGAATGATCAACAAGAACTGGTACAACAAAAATAGTTTTGGTGTAACAAAAATAAGTGAAAAACTGTATTTTTAATACTCACGAAGACCTTTCAAATTTATATGTATGCTGCTTAAGCCTTATCAACAATCGTCATCCAACCTACCTGCATTGATCAGCAACTGATGATTTGATAAATGATTCTAAGCACTGGACAATACATTTATTGTAAATGGATTTGTCATTACATGGGTTGCTGGACGAGTTTCTGTTTATAATCTGCAATTTTAAATATCAATAAATTGTAATTCATTGAATCATCAAACATAACGTTTATCATATATTTCCAAACATAATTTTGCACTGTCATACTGATCAGTCAGTCATTGAGCATGAATTACCACCAATAAACGAATTGATTCGACTGTTTCTAATTTAAAGTCAAAACGAAGATTGCTAGAAAAGTCTGTTGGAGTAGCCACCCTTGCATGTCGAAGAAAAAAAGTTACTCTGTCTGTACATTCAGCGAAAAAAATATTTGAACACGTGTGGACTAGTACGATAAAATACGTACATTTTTTTATTTTAAAAGAAAGCTAACGGATAACTTATGTAAAAATATCCATATCAGATGGACCTGACAAAAACACCCTTGTGTACAATCTTGTCTGGCATGCAGCAATGCAGTGATCACTGTTCACATTTTAATGTTCATTTGTAGACTTTAAATTACAAAAGTTCAGTTCTGTAAAGTTTCAAATGATTTAAGCCCAAGTGTAAAAAAGTATGTGTCATTTTCATGCAAGAATATCACAAAGAAGTAAGTATTGTTGCATTTACACATTTATTAGATCACAATTTTTACGTTATAGGTGTAAAGCAGAACCACTCAGCCAGTGTCTACCAGTCCGGAAGGCCCCTTCCTCACTGGCGGTAGCTTGGCAACCGATTCTCCACTTACTCTATTTCCTGAGTCAGGTTTTAAATGATAAATTACTCGGGCGTACTCACCAAACTAATCTAATGGAAGCATGAAGTAGGTTTAGAAGTTCATGATGTGTATTCTGCCTTATAAGATGTGCCAAAGCCAACTCGAAGTAATCATGATGAAAAAATTATGGTATCTGTGGTATATTGCAGGTGTATTGTAGTCTGAACTGAAGACTATATATTTCTTTTTAATTTAGAACTAAACAGATCAACAAATTACCATCTAGGTCGGATGCTATTTGTATTGAACACTAATCTTTTTCCCATATACAATTTTTTCAGCTATTACAAAACGGGTTGTTGCAAATCTTGTATGTTGCCAATGATTACTGGGGCTAATGGCCAATTAAGTCTTTATCTGTTTAATCTGTCATAGGTTAAATTATCAATGCCTTGTTATTTCATTTCTGGTTCCTGCCTCTGGAACCTTCGAGAAAATTCCATTTCCCATAATACCCTTGCTACTTCGCGGTTGTCAGGGGTAACCAAACCGCATAAAAGCAGCGGCCCGACCACGAAAAATCAGAAAGCCTTCGGGCCAGCCACCCGGCTGGTCCTCCTCGACCCCTGCTAGG
>JAHWFP010031407.1:164720-181212 GCA_023313725.1 Lithobius niger
TCGTCATGGTGCCGAAACCCGGGAATGGGTTAGGGGTCCTTTAGATTAGGGATTCTAGTCTGGGAACTTTTTGACCCTTTTAGGAGTTTTTTTTCTTTTCCCTCGGGAAAAATAAGGTAAAACGTGGGTAAACCTTTTGGTTAAGCCTGGGCCTTATTTTTCAAGTTTTTGACTTTTCGTTAGGCTTATTCTACTCGTTAAGCCTAACGTGCTCGGATCATGTCCAAATTTGGTAGGGGCATGGAGAAGGGTCGTATGAACCCGTTTTTAGGGTTTAGAACGGTAAGCCTAATTTAAACCTAAAAAATAGGCCTAAATTTGTTCGACTCAAAAGAGTTAATTTCAAGTTTGGTTTCTGCCATGGAAGCAATTTTCTCTCAGGATGTTTGTAAAAACAATTTTCGCTTTATTTAAAGCACGATTGCTCATAGAAGCAAAGTTTCTATTTGAAGGTTTGGTTATAAAACCAATTCGGTTTGCTTGTTAGAAGCAATTTCTTGTCTTCAACGGTTTTTTTCCCCAAAGGGTTTTTTTTCCCACAATCAACCTAATTCTTTCGGCCGTTTGCAAAAACCCCCAACTTAATAAATTCCAATTACATTCAATAGGTCTGTTAGCCATATTCCAGCTTTTTTTTGCCCACTCAGTGGCAAGCATCAGTTCTGTCTTTACTTTTTCATTGGAAGTATTCGGTGCACGTTTGGCCCATTCAGTGGCAAATGTTCATAGTTTTCTTTTGCCCATTCAGTGGCAAGTGTCTGTAGTCTTCTTTTTTTGCCTATTCAGTGGCGTTTTGTCGCAAGTGATCTTGCCTTTAGTGGCAACGTTCAGCAGTATGTCGTTTGTTTTTCGCTTTTGCTCTGGTTATAGAGGATTTGTTCGTGCTCAGGAAGCCATTTCTGTCTGTCTATGCCCATAAAGGGTTTCTTCTCGGCTCATATAAGAGCAATTTCTTGTTGATTCCAAGGGAAGTTTGGCTCGTATGAGGAAACTTTTTCTAGTTCATATCCATCGGCTACAAACGTAGTTGTAGCCCAATTCCACATCGGTTGGGATTGGGGTTCCAAGTCGCCAGCGTAGGCGCACCAAGTCGTCTCCGGACGCAGGCTAACTTTCACTTATGTCAGGGTGAAGTTAGAATTATCGATCATGACCTTTGGACATCGGTTCTAGGGTCGCCTTTATGTGTTCTGTAAACCTCCAGTTGTTTAAGAATTAGTCATCCTTCACGTTCATTGGTGAAACAAGAAAGTGTTTCTTTGTGCTGTTAATACAGATCATTTATTTGCAGCTTTACAGACATTTTTTCAATAAAGATTCAACAAGGTTAGAGTGTAAAAATATATGTACTCTTTCAATGTTACAAGATTTGCAAGCAGCAGCGTTTCAGATTCTTGTGGGTTTGGGAATATGTTGCAAATCTTGTATGTTGCCAATGATTACTGGGGCTAATGGCCAATTAAGTCTTTATCTGTTTAATCTGTCATAGGTTAAATTATCAATGCCTTGTTATTTCATTTCCGGTTCCTGCCTCTGGAACCTTCGAGAAAATTCCATTTCCCATAATACCCTTGCTACTTCGCGGTTGTCAGGGGTAACCAAACCGCATAAAAGCAGCGGCCCGACCACGGAAAATCAGAAAGCCTTCGGGCCAGCCACCCGGCTGGTCCTCCTCGACCCCTGCTAGGCGCTTCTGGTTAGGGGAATTTCTGGCTACTAAGCCTTTAGTAGGCCTGTTTTTACTGAACCCTTAGTTACGGTAGCTTCCCTGGTTAGGCCCAAAGTAGGCTCCTTTCTTTTAGTCCCAAACCTAAAGTTCTGACCCTAACATCCCCAATCAGTCTAGACCTCTCTCTCCCCACTTCGCTAGCTTTTTTCGTCACGGGTTAAGAGGAGAATTATTGGTTGAAAAAATAGTACCAATCACAGTTTTTCTACATTTGTTTTCCAAAACCAATGAAATTCAATAAATCTGATTACCTTTAATGTACTCCGGTAAAATTAAATACTATCGCTTGTAATATCACAAGAACATGGAGAATATAAAAACATTTTTTTTTCAAATCAAGAGTTGAATTCTAATTCGTTAAAGAAACGGCATGCAAAGCTTTTGCAAGTCTAATAAAATGTCATTGGCTGAATAACCTTCATCAACAGGTTTTGTAAAATCACTTAGAACTGAAATTAGATGAAAACATATTGAACCGTACTGTACAAATACAAACTGATCCTTTAAAAGGTTGGAATTATTTTTCGACATAATCAATCAATGACTTTTGTAAGTATTTTATTTTCAATTCTTTACAGGGAATACATGTTAGGGTGGTCGATAAGTTAATGATTCTTCACAATGTCATTCTTTAAACCAGGCTCAGTCCTATAAAAATTCAACAGTATGACCTGTTCAACAGTAAACCTCCTAGCAAGTGACATATTAATCATTTGCGTTAGAAGTTTGCATATTTGTAGAGATATGATGGAGCCATCCGGTTCAACAGAAGCACTGTTTTTTAACCCAAGAAGGATGATGCTAACCTCCCATGATAACCTTCTACGCTTACATTTTTCTTTCCTGTATCAATCATTTTAGCTAGCATTTTAAAGTCAACACCCGGCATTTTAAAATTTAATTAGGATTACAAAATGTTTAAAAGAAAGGTTTGCTTTTTTTACAGAATTACACGAAAACAAGCGGCGACAGCGACCGCCTAGTCGCATCGGTCTTCTGTAGAGTTCCTCTACTTCCAATGTTGAGGCACTCTCCTCTATCATGCACTACAACAGCTATCTCTATTATACTAAAAGCAGAAGCTATCACAATTGTCGATTAAAAATGTGTTAGTTTTTAGGCCTATTTTACTTTTAGGCATAATTGTCAGCTTTTAGGCCCAATTTTAAAAATGCAGTTTTAATATCGTAAGTAGCACATATAGGCCTAATGAAGAATTTAGTTCGACGGTAAGCCTATTCATTCATGCAACAATGCGACGAGACTATTTTAAACAAAGCTAAAATCCATTTCTTTTTATTGAGTGTTACCTTAGAATTTTAAATCGACGATCAAATGTTATTATTTAATTTAGTTACGTCGAAGAATTTTATTAGCTATAAGGAAGTAACGATGTTTTGATTTGCCATGTTATTTAACTAACTTCTCACACTGAATCTAACGTTGTAAACAATGGTCGTCAATATCTGGTACCATTGCGAAGTTGAAAAAAGCGACGGATGGACGGACAAAGTCGTTGCAATAGTCTTCTCAGCCGGTATGGCTATACAGAAGACTAAAAACGACTGTGGGTACACGCTCTTACGAAGCAAACAGTCTGCATTAAAGACTGGCCTTGCAAGAATAAAAGATTCACTAATATGACAAAGAAAGAAACGACAACTGTCCAACTGGAACCAGAAGACAGGAATTCCCTTTATGTAGCCATGCCCACTAATGACCACGCTATGATTCTGGTCAGACACTGGTTGCACGCTCCAGCAATGCTTGGTAGCTGTCTGTATTTTCTTAGTGATGATCTAAAGGCCACAGACATATATGAGGTGGGGAAAGTTACTTGCTTTTTTGCCTCCACACTAGAAATAATGCAAGCAGTAACTCAAGAATAAATCACAACGTATAGGATTAACAAAGAAAGCAGTCTGCTTATAAGACTGCTGTCCCGACTGGGATTCGAATGCAGCACTTCCCGCTAACCAGTCTGGCGCTCTAACCAATGTGCTACCAGGTCAGATACTGGCTGTAGGCTTCAGCCAACTTTACTACCTGTTCAGTTTTTCTCAGTAGTGACCTAAAGGGCAGAAACATATAGAAGGAGAGAAAGCAACTTGCTTGCCCCCACATTAGAAATAATGCAGGCAATAATTAAAGAGTACGGCACAAGTACAGGGTTGTGGGGAGGGAGAGGCAGACTAGGGGGCAAGCGCTTCATTTGAAAAGAATCTGCGATGCTGTTCTTTGCTAGCAGGAGTGGTTAGGAATGGAATGAGAGCCGAGCGCTCTCTTGCCTGTGCACATGCGCCAACAGGTGATGAAGTGTGAGAGTTGAAGTGTGAGATGAAGTGTGAGAGTCCATACCTTGTAGCCACACATCCTCCCCATTGCAAAAGTCACCCTGCCTCCTGATACCTCCCCACAAAATTAGATACGTGGGAGTGCCGTTAGCTACCTATTTGTGCTCATTTGCTGTCCTGAAGTACTCAAACTACGTCACTTGAAATGTCGCATGTGCATGGCAATTTACTCGAGTGACGTCGCATTTTGTGGCGCACACGTCACAATTTATTAGAACTATTGGAAGTGATAGTACAATATACCCAAGTGATGTTGAGCCACACCGGAGAGACGTCACAGTTTACTTGGGTACCCGGAACTGATAATCTGGAGTGACGTCAAGGTTTATCGTAGTGACGTCAACGTTTCGCTGACAAGCGAAAAGAATGTCGCAATTTAACCGATTATTCTAACTGGCATCAACGTTTATTGGAGTGAGCGGAAGTAGCGTCAAGTTTACCGGCGTGACATTACAGTTTACCAAACTCATCTCTCTCATGGGAACACCTAAACTTTCGTTCGTGGTTCACTCCATCGAGATCCACACACTTAAACTTTCGGTAGAGTGTTCACTGTAGTGTGAAATACTTGTTTCCATGCCACCCATGAGTTAGAGTGTTGAACTCATTAAATCTACTATTGGACGAGTTTCGTTCATTACTACTGAAGGTGTTTTTGGTTTCGCGAACTCGTCTTTTTTCCTAACCCAGCTTTCTTTTCTTCTCCGTCTCATTTTGTTGCATTATTTGTTATGCGGGTGATTTTTCTCTAGCAGCTGTTTTCGCTGCGCATCTGTTTCTTTCGATCGAGGTTTGATCTTAGCACCATCTTCTACAATAATCTCTCGTATTGCTGAGCTTCTGTTTGTTAGCACAAGCACTGCTTACAGCAGCAGCATTCTATTCTAATTGCTCTTTTTGCTGTACTTCTGTTTCTCCACAGTAAACCTTGCTCATGACTGCAGCTTTTTTTCTATTCGCTATTTTTGTTGCAATTCGGTTTATTTAGCACGTGCGTTACTCTTAACATAAGCCTGTGTTGCTAATATCGCTTTAAAGTAAAACTAAAACCTCCCATTTTAAATTTCAGTATCGTTAATTAAAACACTTAAGAAACATGTGAGAGGTATAAAACCACTCAGGCTTTACAGTTATTACGTAGTAATGTGTCTAAAGCTTCATTCTAGCAGACAAATTCTTCGTTCGTGCGGTCAACACATCCAAGTCTCGTTTGCATGACGTCACACTTCATCACCTGTTGGCGCATGTGCACAGGCAAGAGAGCGCTCGGCTCTCATTCCATTCCTCACCACTCCTGCTAGCAAAGAACAGCATCGCAGATTCTTTTCAAATGAAGCGCTTGCCCCCTAGTCTGCCTCTCCCTCCCCACAAGCAACAAGTATACATGGTCTAATCGCTGATCTGCCCAGCATTTCGTGTAGAGTGGATTACCGCTTAGCTGAAAGAACTTTCACGAGTCTTTGCCACGGGGTATTGAGTCATGGTATGGTACGATCGTCAATACTGTAATTTAATAAATCACGCAGAGATTGAATTTTGGTTCGCGCTGCTATGGTCAGAGCGGACCGGTATCGCAGCTGCCATGTTAGAAGCACAACCCGATGCCCACTCGCTAGTATGCTACAATGACGTCATTCTTCCAAGGTCCATTTGACGTAGGACGATGAAGTGTGACGTCAGCACCATGGGAGGAAATCGCGTTTGCTGTTTCGTGCTGTGGAAACATCAAACTTATATTTTTAATTAACTATTGCGTAATTAATACGAATGTTGGAAACCTCGCGCAACTTGCGTCTTGTTTTTTTCGTAATTAACTAACAATAGCTAAATTTAAGAAGAAAGGGTTTAGTTTTCCTTTAACTTACTCCAAACTCAACTAGAATTTTTTTTTATATCTTCAACTGTCACTTTCTCACTTGAAACCACATTGTCTTGAACATGCATATTACACCACGATCTTTAAAACTGACGACACGATTTTCTCAGTAAATTACTAAATGGGTGTATGCTACTTACTTCAGTCACTTGAATTGCAACATTATGATCAAGCTTTTCCAGTGCTCTGAATCCCCTGTAGTTTGCCGTGTATTTCAAAATAGTGGTGTCATCAGCATCATGAAAGATGACCTAAAAAATATTTTTCTTAATGGAACTTCTTTATAAACTAAGATTACCGATTGACGAACCCGGGAAAGGATCCAATAAATTCTCGTACGTACTCGGAAAAAAATTTTTCGTAATGAACTGAAACCTTCGTCACCTGGTTGAGTTAGCCGTATGGTCTGTGTCATTATACCACGTTCAGTCCCATTCAACTGCACTGGAAATAAAATAAAAAAAGTGGTATAGTTAAAGCAAAAATGAACAAACTCTCTACATACATTTTAAGATAAATAGAAATGGATTTTAAACAAGGAAATTTATACGTTACTAGGTTGCCAAGTCTTTTGATCTTTAAAACATGTTCTTCTGTCGGCTGAACAATGGGTAATAAGACAAAGGTAAGTATTTACAGATGGACTAGGTCTGCGATTAAATTGCGGTTTGCTGAAACACCGTATGTTTCACTATTCGTTTATTGTTTCTGTTAGTTTAGTTAGAAATATGGCCCTTCTCCCTGTTTCTCCTGGGTATTGTATTTGGTTACGGATGCGTTTCTTTACACGTTGGGTCTAGTCTAGGCTATTTTACAAACTTTTTCAGCTATATCTAATTTTTTTCTGGGTTTGGGGTTAGTGCTTCCTTGCATTTCCATTTGCTGTGCCACCTTCAGTGGTTAAACCTTTAGTTATTTAATAAAAATCGATAGTTTGCATCAGATGACATAAGCCACAAAGAAAAAATTCTTGAAATGTTCACTGACTTTTCACGATCCCACGACTGTTCGCCTCCCTTTTTTCACTCTTTTTTGTTTACAAAATGTGTTGTAAGGTTCACAATCTACCCAATGTTTTATAAAATCGTTAGTTTGCATCATGTGACGTATGCCACACAAAAAAAAATCAAATGTTCACTCACTTTTCAACAATCCACGACTGTTCTAAGATGTTTCGTAAGGTATGCTATAAAATCGGTAGTTTACAGCTGTAAGCTTCAAAGAAAAAAATACTGGAAATATTCAATCACTTTTCAAGATTCGCAATTCGTGAAAAGTACATGAACATTTCTAATAATATTTCTTTAAGGCTCCCCTCATCTGTTGCAAACTACAGATTTTGTCAGTAATTGTTTGCTCCCGCTTATTTAAATATTTCCGTTTATAAAATATTTGTTAGGTGCAAGCTTTAGCCAATGTCAATAAACTCGTTAATATGCATCGGATAAAGTAAGCCTAATAGAACACTTTAGTTATTTAAATGTTCAATCACTATGCACTATTTTTAAACATGGTTGTCCAACATTATGATTGAATTAAAATTTATATCACCCAACGATGATAAAATAAGTCTAAGAGTATTGTCTTTAGCAGAAACACATTAATTGCATGAATAACTGAGTTGATTGAATGGTTATATAACCTATGGCTGAAACAAAGGCATTGCAGAAACCTTTAAAATCGTAACTTTCTTAAGAGCTCTGCATACTGATTGTTAATATTAGAGTAGCACTCCATTATTATCCTTGTAACTTTGCTAGTGGCGAGTACATCAACATTACAGCTGTGCAGATGATACTAAAAATTACAAACCTTTTGAAAGTGTGTAGCAAGTTCCCAAAATTGTTTCAAGTTCTTGCATTATATGCGGTGTGTCCTCGTAATATTTTTGAAGCATGGTGCCATCCTGGAAACACCAAATGGTACAAGTTGTTTGTTTTATTTTATAACTGGTCGCTGACTATACTCACAGAATTTTGTCACAAACGAATAAAACGAATTTATCACGAGTAATTTTTTTGGCCATAACTTCTACAGAATATGCTGTGTAAGAATATGTTATATCCAGTAAACTGACTGAAAACTAGGACATCCTTTCACAGCCATATCAAAGTGAACTTTTTAGTTACTTCAGGAATTAATTCCGTTTCATGAAACTAACCATACTGCGAGGCAAAGGCGGTATTTTCCACAATGATCGTAATTCCCACTAACAATAAGTATCCAATGCAGCCATCCAAGATACGTTAGTGTAGAATGCCGGCTTCTAATACAGTAACGAAATGTACAATAAAGCATCGAATCTCGGGAATATGACTCTTGATTTTAAAATTATGCAGAAATTTAGCCCTGAAAAAGTTGTTTTTTCCCTAATTCACTTCACTTTTCATGGTTGAACTACAGAAAAAGGATAAAAATTATGGTCCTACCTATGTCGTTGACGGGTGATAGGGTCCAACAGGTGAAATTCATGCAAGGAACCTTTTACCACAAGTCATAAGATGTTACGTTAAGCTAAGGCAACGGGAACGTTTACAAACATCTTGCAAAGATTAGCGCAAAGTCCGTGGTTCGTTTTGGGTACAAAGTCACAATGAAGGCGTTTATAGTATGTTGACTTGCCTTTTTTTCGACTTGAACAGAGTTATATGTACTCGAGGACACTCTCTTAAACTATCCATTAAAAGGGTATACTTAGACTGCCGAAAAAGTTTCTTAATGTTAGAGTCGTACCTACTTGGAACTCCTTACCTGAGGCCGTGGTTACGGCATGTTCTCTTGCTGCCTTTAAGCAGATCATCAACACATGCCTTTTTGGGAGATTCCTGAAGACACCGGAATTCATTGAATGAATCTTGCTTAGATGACCCTGTTCCTGGCGGGTTTGACGTTTAATTTTTTTTCTTTTGCCATTCTTATTGTTAGCACTGGGTAGGTGTTAGTGGGTCATGCCCCTTCCAATTACCTAATCCACATTTGTGGTTGAAATATTATTATTATTAAAGGCGGTAGGCTTTACTGTAAGGTTTGACCCCAACCTCCGATGTTAAAGCTGAAATTTCGATGTATAATTTCTCTGTTGTCTTTCAATATTTTCCACACAAATTTAGCACATTAGCTTTGTTTGATTTGGTGTACGTGTGTCCCAACTTTTATTAATTTTCTATTTGACACATCGGAGATCGAGACTTCAGCTGGAATCGTGATTTTCATATTTGGCTTGTTGGATTTCTTCTTGTTACACGACACGTTTCTACTATGCTCAGTACAGATCAAACTATTCGTCCCAGAAAGCTGGTTCTTAGCTCATTTTAAAGGTATTGCTCCGTAGATGTGCCCTTCCCATAAGACCTTTTCTTATTGGTCAAGTTGCTCAGGGGTATAGGGAGGTCTTAACGACCAAAATTGATTGTTTTACATTGTTTTAAAAGTTGTTATTGTACAACAATGCCAATTAACTAACAAAACGTAGACTTAAAAATTAAAGGATTTGTTTCGTTATTCGTTTGTGCAAACCGTAATTGATAAAGATACAAAACATTGAAACAAGCTAATAAACGGCATGGTACGCCAAGGTAGGTCGAATTAGAAAACAAAAACTGGGTCGTTTGATGCTTAAGGTAAGGTTTAACTGAACCGAAGTCAAAACAGCAAAGGGACACAAATAAACTATCCTGTAAGATTCCACATACTGCAGTGTTCCTGTGATGTTTACTCCACGTGAAACCTTACTGCTGTATCCAACCATAACACACATACCAGAGCCCAACATTTCAAAACTTGTCATGCCCAAACAAACGAAGAATAATGATATATTTTTCAAAATTTTCAAGCTCTTTTTCAGTCATGGAATATCACTATGACTCGCATGAAGGACTCACATGAACCCTTGAATTACTGCAGAGCTGTGCTAAACACACTAAAACGATTAGTTTTAAACAATGTTCAGCGATGTCGTTTATCCAAGTACATTGCACCAATCATTAGCTGATTTATCGTGTGTAAAAGTAAAAATGATGAAAAACATTTGAATAGAGCAATAAGGTTTCACGTGGACTAAACAGTACAGGAACGCTTCCGTATGTTGAACCTTACAGGAAAGTTTATTTGTGTCCCCTAGCTGTTTTGACTTAGGTTCAGTTAAACCTTTCCATAACTATCAAACGACCTCGTTTTGTTTTCTAATTATTATTATAAGGCAAGGGACATTTATTTTCTCTACTACCATTTCTTGGTTTTATACAATTACTTGGCGTGCTCTTTTGAGTTGCTGTATGCACATTTTAGTCCTACAGCGCTGCTTAGCCTACGCTGCGGTACGACACCAGAATTACTATAACCACAATATAGTGTGCGTTTATGTGCATCCAGCAGACATTGCAACCTGGTTACGATGCTTACGACAGTTGCAAGCTTTACATGGTAACATTACAGAAATGTTATAAACTAAAGAAGTACATATTCGCCTTCCTCCTCTAAACCATTAAAGAAGAGAACATGGATACAGCAAGGAAGCACGCTAAACAAGTGCTCGTGTAATGGGGGGGGATTGAGGCTTAATAGCGCGTCGACAACTTGGTCATTAGCGCCGTGTAATGACAATTCCCTCACTAGGCATAACAGTAGCTGCGTGGCAGTTTCTTACTTTTTAAACATGTGACAGCATGACCCGCTATATTTCTATAGAAGAACTCCTTTTTTAACAGCACAAAAACTACGGCGCCACCCTTACATAAGTGTGTGCAGCGTTAGCTTCCCACATAAATTAGCATAGCATCTATGTTAGCTTCCGTCTTTATTAACTGAAGGAAGCGACATTTTCTTATTTGGTTTTAAAGCATTTTCTTTTATTGCTGCTTTTAAAATGCGGCAGTAACAAACATCGAAAGACATGAAAGCTTACGTCGATTTTGGAGGAACAGCTTTCTTTCTGTTTGTTTTCAGTTTGTTGAAGCGAGCATACAAAACAATGTGGAAAAAAATTGCAATGCTAGCCCACCGTCGTGATAATTGCATACTTTCCAAACTTTCGACCAGGGTAATTAAGATGCCCACCACAATCCACTCCATTCTAAGATTTATACTTGAATGTTGCACTATTTCATCCAATGCAGATTGCTAGGCAAACACATTCCAGTCATGAACTTTAGAGAAAAAAATTCCTAACCGAATACGTGTTACGCTATTGACGCCATTGCAAATGAAACTATTCGGAAGATATGGTCAAATTGTGCGGCTTGTATTTACCAATTCTAATTTACGTTGCACTTGACGGTTTTTTATTTTTATATTAAAAAAAAGACGAGTATCTGAAAAAGTGTCCACTGAAGTGTACACAATGTAATGTAATGTGTCATTAATGACATATGAACCTCTAATTTTGTTGTTCCTCGAACTGCAGGCAATAATTTACAAACAATTTTTTCTCAAGTACCTCACATGGTACCGAGTAATTTCAGTAATTTCAATTTCTTACCATCGTAAGAGATCGAGTTGGAGGAAGTATGCGAATTCTTGACATATTCCACAGGTCCACAACACTGATAACGTTTTTCAACATTTCTCCATATAACTCTTCGTTTGATAATAGCTTCCCAAATTTCTGTTGCAATAGAAACGAATTAAGGGCAGGTCTGAATCCATCCACTGGTTCTGGACAAAACATCAGGTCGGGTAGAATCGGTGTATTTCCATTCTTGTAGTAAATATTGTACGTCGAAGGGTCAGAACAGTAATACAGAATACGCTGAAAACTTAGACAACAACTTAAAATCAAAGCACCTATCAACAAAAGTAATTTTAAGGCTCGTGGCCATAGGAGTGAACTTCGTTTTAGGATATTACTGCCGGTTGGTAAATTCGAACCAATGCTGCCTATTTCATTTTGTACTAAAAGTGGTTCCGGATATAATAAAGTTTTCTTTTTTGAAAAATGGGCTCGAATCCAGTTAAATGTTTTTGAAATTTGGCGTGATGCGATTTCCAGAATCTGTAGCAGGCAGAGGCCCAACCAAAATCCAAGGGTACCTCCACAGTCACAGAAAAGGGACAATCCATTGTAAGCTTTTTCTTCTTGTATGAATTGAACAGTTTCTTGTGGTATGGAAAGGATTATTGTTTTTTCTTCACCGTATCTTCTACTGTCTATGTATTGATATTTGAAACTGTATATAGTCTCTTCACATTTTGGTGGACAGTTGCAACTTTCCTTATGAAAACTGTTAGTGACGTTATGCAGTATTGCTATCGACTTGTGCATGAAAGCTATCGACGTGCATAATGGGTAATAGCCAAATTCCTGCATGAAGGGTAATCTGTAAAAAGTTATAATTTTTGTTTAAAACTGAATGGTCCGTAATTTCTTCCTATTGTGTAAAGTGAGACACGATAAAACTATAAAATATTCAAAGAACCTGACACTGCATGTAAGTGTGAATCTCCACTTTTGTGTGTCTGTGTTAATGTCGAAAATACTAATAAAACTATGCGGGTTATAACAAAAATGTGGGTACAAATGCCAGTACAAAAAATTTAACAAAAGAATAACATGTTGATAATGTAGGCAAAACATAACAGACCTATTATATTTATGTAATCGTCAAAATGTTCAAATTTACCTGCAACTGAACGTTGAAAAGGGAATTTGTTCAACAAAGCAATTTGACAGACAATTTGATACGTATCCTGGAGTGTCACATCGCTTACTACTCGTGTTACGCCTCACAATCTAAAATTGATACGCATATGTTTAGACTCCATAAAAAAAACAAGTTAGGGAAATTTTAAGATAAATTACCTGGCTGAAACCAAGTACAAGTATTACTGAGTTTTGGGAATTTATAGTTTTTCCTCTTTCAGAAGCAAAGTATTTTTCCAGCGACTGGTCACTTTCTTCATGTAATATTACCTGTAAATAGTTCAAATAAAAAAAAAATTATTGTGCAGAATTTTTATAAAGATAACCACATGCAATAGGAAAAATACTTTTTTACTAAACATTAATAGGTATTTATTTACTATCTATTGTTAGCAAATAATTGTAAATGAGGCTGTCATGAATATTATGTTAAAACTTCGTTCATAATATGTTTATAATTGCATGTTCGTAATTTGCTAAACGTTATTCGATTAATTCTGAAGAATTATTGTTATCTTAGTAAGCCTTGATTACTTCTCTCTGTAATATGAAAAGCTTACACTACGAGCGTTGTTTTAGTTTTAGTTGTTTTGTGTTCTCCATTGACTCTGTATTGGCATTTAAAACTATATTATAGTAGTCTCTTCACATTTTGGTTGACGGTTGCAACTTTCTTATGAAAATTGTTAGCGACATTATCGACTTGTGCATGAGAGCCATTGACGTGCACAATGGATAATTGCCAAATTACCATCTGACAAAACTTTGTCTAATCAACAATCCGTTTATGAAATGTATTGTTTGTGCATTTCTGCGAATGTGTGAATTCGATATGTCAAATGTCTGTGTTGAATAAATCAGTTGGGAACCAGCCTGCAAACTAGAAACATCATCCTCTCTTGTCTATTTCATTTCTTCGATGCACTCTCCAGCTTCGGGCCTAATTTGGGTCTATGTGTACCCTAACATTCTATGCCTACTGCATACCCAACTTTTGGTATCATTTCTAAGCCCTATTTGAACGACGTGAAAAGACCTACCCTCAGCCTCAAGCTCAGCTGCTGGTAAATATGTAAGCATTTAGCAAGTTACATTTTTTATTTCTAAACCTTTTCTAGGTTAGTTAATCTTATATTCCATAACCGTTATGTTAGTTTTATTGAAAATAAATTAGCGTGTTCTTGTAAATCAAATCGTTCCCTAAGGGTTTCGTTTTCATCAGTCTGTTTCTCCTATTAAGCTATCTTCAACGATGGCTTTACTAAAATTGTGCATACAAACTTACTTCTCATTTAAAACTCCTCTCTGCTTGTTTTGTAAATCAGATGCTTCCCTAAGGGTTTCATTTTCGTTCAGTCTGTCTCTCCTACTAAGCTATCTTCAACAATGGCTTTACTTAAATTGTGCATACACACTTAGTTCTAAGTTAAATCTCCTCTCTGCGTGATTTGTAAAATCTCTGCGAAAAACATTGATACTTTATTTATAAATATATCAAGAAATGTTTTTATGGAATAGAGGACAATTAGGAAAGGATAACATTTAAGTATGAAAACGATAAGAATAAGGTGAATACAAAAACTTCAGAGGTGATGTTTACAAACCCACCCATGTAAGTATTACATACTTTTATGCAGTTATTACATAGGTAATTTTCATTTTTATAAAGATCAATCCATTACGGGAAACTCTAATAAATTTTTCGCGTAGTCTTTCATAATTTCTAAGTTGTATTTATGAATGGGTGTGCATACTTTTGCAGCAGCTAGTGAAATGTTAATTTCCAAGCTCTCTGAGCTTTTAGGTAGGAAGTGGCGTCTTGCGTACTACAACTACCAATTGAGGAGGAAAGTATGACAAAATACTGTAGTTTTTGGTAGGTGTCTCCGATGATACGCTTGCTTGTTAAGAACCAGATCAAAGAACATGAAAGTGCCTCCAATTATGTAACAGCCTCTGTGGAAATGAATTTGTGAAGTAGGAGTGTATATTTCGGAGTAAGGAAACGCTCATCATCAAAACTTTAAGAGCCAGTAGTTTGATATCATTGAACATCTAGTCTTGAGGATACCTCGGTAGAAAACAAGCTGTACGTTTTCACATATATTTAAGGAACAACTGGAACACAGAGACTGTAGCTCAAATCCAGTGTCATCATCATTAGGCCTTCACGTAAACTGAAACTGAAAAAGCAACCATTCTTTTTACTGAAGACCACCATGTTTTAATGTTTTTTGGAACCTGCTTATAGTCATATTACTACAGAAAATAATTGTAGGAAAAAATATTACCCTCTAATGAACAAATTAGGAATCTCAGGTTGCAGTAGGCAATAGATGAACACGGTCATAACCTCACTTACTTTGGCTGCAGACTGTATTTGCCCTCACTTCATCAGTGCATTTACACTTGTTCGGACCCATATTGCTAGCCTTTTCTGTCCAGGTCTTCCTTACGCCCTTTACGTTTTTTTTCTTTTTTCTTTAATGGGTTACAGACTTTGTGCTTTATGCATTCATGAGCCAGTATTATGTTGTAATAATGAAACAACTTTTGAATGCAAGGGGGAATTTATGCCTGAAACTTGTACTGTTGTCATATATTTTCTGTTCTATCCTTGGTCATTTTATTTGTATTCTATACTGTACTTGTGCATTTCAAATATACTATATGTACAAGTTAGGAAATATAGATGAATTTGTCGAAATGTCGTATTCTGTGTCCGATTTGACTGTGAGCCTTAGCGTGTCTGTTGCCTGACAGAGCTTCCAGCCTTGAGTTTTACTTTTTCTTGTAAATTAAAAATATTTTTTTTTTAGAAAGTAGTTTCTTTTTTAGTATTGTGTTGTATATTCTTATAAAAACGGCAGTATACGGCCCTTTATTATGAACTCAAGAGAATCCAGACTGCCCCAGAAATTAATATAATGCACAGAACCTACGATGAGGGTTCACACAAAACATTGAACGCAAGTGCGATCTCAGTGTTGAAAAACAACTTTGTAAAGAAACATTTAGCCTATTTCGTAAAATCGTTTCAGTAGCAGAATGTAAAAACTTACCTTCTGTAGAGAGGCTGTTTCCCACTTTTGGAAATCGTACTTAAACGTCAGTCTCACATTTGTTTCTGAACCTTGATAAGGAATGTCCTTTCCTACACAAAGAGGTCAATTTTGTGTTGATCAAAAATATAACATCAAACCGTTTAGCAGACACATGATAATTTTTGTTATTACCTATGTGCGATTTGATAATTCTGTTTCGTTTTCGAATTTTCTCGCGTGAATGTTTGAAATTTGTCTTACTTTTTAGTTAGTGCGCCTACATGTACGTATTTTAATAATAAACTAAAAAAAAACTACCACAGCAAAGCTTTAATAATACGTGGATGGCTATTATGAAGGCTAAAGGTAGTACAGTCTGTTGACGAATTACTGCATTAAAACGGAGATTACAAACAATAATATGTTTATGAATGTATTTTTATCTGATTACACTGCAAATGCTTGCTTTGTAACACTACCACAACAAAGTATTAACATAAAAATCTACATAAAAGAATCATTCAAAGAAACGGAAACCTTTTGTTTTAATAGTGCTAATAATAAGTCAGAGTACACTGAGTGTATTAATCCGTGAGGAAGGCATGGTAAGAGGAGTGGTCTTTGGAACCAACCTTAGAAAAATCTCGCTAAAATTTAGGCAAACAGTACAATTCTTTAAGACTATTCAGCAGTATATTCGACTAATTTATTGTAGCTCTTAATCTGCACCTTTGGCATTAGCTGGAGTAGCTGGACCATGTTGTCACCCACCCGTTTCTCTCCATTAGCTAGAGTAGCTGGACCATGTTGTCACCCGTTTCTCTCCATTAGCTGGAGTAGCTGGACCGTGTT